>CM039681.1:3738807-3853807 GCA_022537955.1 Schmidtea mediterranea
TTAATTAAATAATCTAAATAAATTTCTTGATAAGTGCACGTTTATTTTAGGGGATTGTCATTTAATCACCAAAGCCTCACATAAAATTCTTTCCAACTTATTACTGAAGTTTATGTAAAAAATTTTAAAATCTTTTAAATCAGTTGCGCTCAATAATATTACTCACAAGTCACAATCGGCTGTTTCTGAACTCGTGTGCGTAGGTGACAGCAAGCCTATCCAATGAATGTAGTATTGCACCCATTACATGAAAATTTATTCACTAGATCAGAAACTAAACCTATTGGGGTTTGAGATTTATTATTAAACATATTTATTGATTTTAAAGATTTTGATACTATTTTATATAAATTTAAATTGCCTAATGATTTTGTGACAGACAAAAGATTTTTTTTGTAATTTTTTATTATTATTATAAAGTGCAGATAAACAAACATTAGCAATTATCGGTGATAATTGTAGGATAATTATATAAATAAAAACATAAATATGTACATCAATTTCCATGTTATAGATGTCCACCAGGATCTGTGTGACAGGTGGGCCTTCATGTTCCTGCTCTGCTGGGATAATTAATCTCCCATCGTTATTATTTTCACAATCAATCATCCTACCTCAATTTTTTGTTTTGCATTTTTTTTATTTCAATGAATAATGTCGATTTCTCTATTATTAATTTTAGTCTTTTGATTCAAAATGAAAAGAAAAAAAAAGAAAACATTTTATTTTTCATTTTTTTCCTTTATAGAAAATGTTGAGGTGAATTACAGTAAAAAAAAATATTAATAAAAAATCTTGACTTATTAGCGAGAGAATTGTTTATTTCCGGGTTCAGTCAAACAGGAGAAATTGGGAACAAAATAAAATAGAATTTCATGGAGATGAAGTTGATAAAATAGAAATGTCGATTTGCGTTGAGCATTTAGATTGAATAAGAATTCCGGTGGGGAAAATTTAAAGAAAAAATATTTTTCTTTATTTGAATAATTAGTTTGTATAATTATTTTCAACGTCAATTTAAACTGCCTATTTTTTAATTTTAAATTTAATTAAAAAATGGCATCATTTCTACCGTTGAGACGGAAACTCATAAGGGTGATGGATCGAATTCGACAGGATGTCGTGCCTAAATTATTGTTTAAATCGACTCTAATATTTGGGATTTCCGCGTCAATAGTTATGAGCGTTCCGGATCATTATCGGGAGAAATGTAAATCATAATTTATTTAATAAAATTCAGATTTAAAATATTTTTAGACATTTGGAAAATGATGTTAGATTGCCGGAAATTATGGAAAATGTAGAAGAAAAGCGTCGAAAATTGTAATTTTTAAGTGAAATTATAAAATTTATTGCAATGCATAATAAAAGATTTTGAAAAATTATTTTCGAACGAAAACATTTTAGAAGATATTTTAAAATCTATATTTAAAATAAAAATTTCATAAATCATATCTTTTTAAATATAAAATTAATTTTTATAATAAATACAATAATTAAATTTTAATAAAAATAATAATAACATGCAAAAATTAAAAATATTGACAAAAACCTTTATAAAATTCTTTTTAATGAAAATTATAACGTTCGACTTGACATTTCTCCATTACATTTGTATTTGTTGCTAATAATTTATGATAACTAGTGTAAAATACAAACAATATTCTGTTTCCGAATTCAGTAACTTTGTAGCGGGTTTTTGTGTGTACACTTACTGCTTTTTCATTTACTTTTCATTTTTATTGTTTCAACTTTCGGACGTTTTTAAATACGTTTTTCGACTTTGTGACAGTGACAGTCATACAACGTGGATATCAAAAACGCAAAAGACAGTAACAATACAACATTATTTACTAAATTCTACTAAATAAATTGATAGATAAAACTGGATATTGTTGCGTTAATACAGGCTACAGCAATACTTGAAGTATCATGTATTATAAATGAAAACAATACATAAAGATAGAAACTCACAATTTAAAGTAAATTTAAGTAACACAACACTGATACGCTCATAGTTTTATATCGAATGATCAAAGCTTAACTTTTCTTGCTTTAATGTTTGCAAAATTAGTGATTATTTCATTGAAGTTTATTTGACTGGTAAGTCCACATTCGATGGAAAAAAGAGCTAGAGACATGCCCGGCTCGTGGTTTTTTTGTGTGTGCGAGGAATGTTTTGGAGCCTTTGATTTTTTTTTCAATAAGTTACTAAAAAGCTTTATTATAAACAAAAACCAGCCACTATTTTCTATGGTTTTATATTATTATCGTTTAAAAGTAAAGCGAAGCCATTGTCAATATTTTTTGATGTTTGATAATTTATAATTGTCAATTTATTCGGTTTGTAGTCTATAAGCTATAATATTTTGATTATAATTTTAAGGCAAATCAAATTTATTTATGACAGAAAAACTGATCAACAACAAAATTCCTTAGAATAACACAACAAAATATTAAAAAAATAATTAAATAAAACATGACTACTTACTAAAAGGGATTCGCCTGGCTTTGATTTTAGCGAAATCCTTACGCAACACATCAAGATTAATAGATTTGACAATTTCAGATTCTATGGAGATTATTGTCAAACCATTCAATTTTTCTTGCCCCATAATTTTAAATAATTAATTTCTACTTTTTTCCTATTATAACTCAAAATCACTTACCTATAAAATGCAAATTTCCTTCCAAAATTTGAAAATGAAAATTAACTGCCAATATTTTTATGTGGCGCTCAGAGAACAAAACTCAAACAAAGAGCATATACCAAAAATTACTATTACAAGAATACATTAGTAAAAAATATTTACATTCGTAAAAGTTTTTTTTCTTATTTAATCCTCGAATAAATAGGTACATGCTGTGAAATTAATATTTTCTGGGACTCAGTTTTTCATAAAAAAAATTCAAATTCAATTTCTTATATGAGATTTTATCTCATCTTGTTATATGCTCTTTGGTACAAAGCACTTAAGGTAAAATATTTTACTAAATTAGAATGGTTCAAATAACTTAAAAACCAAATAACCGAAAGCAAATTTCAATGCCTGAAAATAGGTATAAATACAAAAACAATCGTTACAAATTAATTGTCTTGAAGGCACATTTTTAATTTGAAAAATAAAAAAAACTTGTGTTTAAAAACTTTAAAAAATTTTATTTGTCAATACTTTTTGTTAAAATTAAAATTTCATAATGTCATGTAGGCGCCTTTTACTTTTTTGCGCCTGTGTACATTTCACACTTCGAACACGCTACGAGCCAGGCCTGGCTAGCGATGATGTTCGTTGTTGGCTTGACGTCGATGTCAAGTAGTTTTTAATAATTTTTAGTTTGCTGAAACTCCTTTCAACGATGGCTACTGTGGTTGGCATTGTAACTTACAATGACGTAACATAGTGTATAATTATGTTTTTTTCATTCCTGTTCCAGTAGACTGCAGTGTTGCTAATGAAATCATATTAACATTTGGATGATAAGAAGCCCCACAAAGGCAACAAACATAAAAAGAAATATTACAATGGTTAAAATGAAATATATTTAAATATAATTAATTATTAGATGTTTTGTTAACGAGGATAAAAGTGAAATATCTATTTAAATAAAAATTTAAAAATTAGAGATTTAGTGGCGTCCTTGCGTCGCCCTTTAGAACTGGCGCGGCCGGCGCTCTTGGCAACTGCACCAATGCCAAGCCGTTGTTAAGCCACTGATTATTTAGATTAGTTATTCGTTAATATTGCAACTTACTTATAGCTGACTAATTATGTTTATGATATAATTTTGTAATTAAATAAATATTGCTAATACAATTCCTTTGTATTTAACATAGCGCAATAAGCTAGATAAATATTTTATAATGATTAATTAATTTTATCGTTACGTTAATTTATCATATCGATGTTATTGTGTAATGTTTAATATTATTGCAAATATTATTATTATGTCATATTCATATAATTTAAAGCATATTAAATACAAATTTTACATAACCGATATTTATTTGTGATTTTCACATATTTAAATTATATCAGTTAATAATAAAAGATTATTAAAATATTAATAAAATATTGGATATTTATATATAAAATTGAAATATGCAAAATTAATGGAAATGTTTCGAAAAATTTTGGGTGTTTTTTATTTGTAAAAACTATGATTGACATGATTGACGGCTGCTGGGTTTTTTGATGTAGTTTCTCCCTCGTGGTGGTTTTAAGCCGGCGGGAGGTCGGTTAAATGTCTGAAAATATATTTTTACTAAATCTTAATTAGCTCCATGGAAAATTTATCAGGAAACTGTAAAAATTTCGAACGAGTTCAAACTACAATATATTATAATTTTATTTTATTAATTATTAAATTTAATAATGCAATTCTGTATACCGAATTCAGGTAAGCAGGGGGGGGGGGGGCTTAGTGTATCGCTCATTACTATTTGTTCATTTAAAGTTTTTTTCTTTAAATTTTAAAGCTTATATTTTAAAGATATCAAGAAAGAAATGAAAAATATAAATATTTAATTTTAAAAAAAATCTTTTTATTTTAACAAAGTTTTTGGGAAATACGGAAAAATTGTTGCAGTCTGCCCTTTTTATAGGAGCCAATTTTTAATTGACAAAGTGCTCGGCCATTATTCACAGGAATAAATGGTTCAATGAATAAATTTTAAAATAATTAAATTAACTAAAATTTATCCGGCTAAAAATAAATATGTTTAAGAAAAAATATGTTGAATGAATATTAGTTTTTCATGATTGTCATTTTTTTATTTTGTCCTGCGGGTTTATGTTTATTTTATTTTTCCTACTCAATCATTAATTTTTATTTTTTATACACCATTTTATCATAAATTAGCAGCCGTTTAATTTATATATAGAAGAAATAAACACACATACTTGAAATTAAGATAAAAATTATGGACAGTGACATAAGTTAAAGAAATTTACTATAAAATATTAGAAAAATAATTTTTGTGAGAAAAATGAAATACAAACACACATACACTGCACAAAACAACTTTATAAAAATATTTACAGAAAGATTATCGATTATGGAAAATAAGGAAATAATCATAGATTAGGAGAAATTATGGAAAATGTAAATGAAAATTATCGAAATTGGTAATTTATAAGTGAAATAATAATTTTTAAGTTAAATATTTTTACGCAATCAAAAATCGATAAAATAAAAGATCAGGAATGTGCTGGAGCCGGCTTGTGCGAGCCGGTTGATTAAATATTTGAAACTCGGTGAGCAGCTTGTTAAATTAGCGCTAAAACCAAAAAACTAAGCCATTTTAATAGTATGTTTATGCAAAATATGCACATTTCTTTTGTTACATATTGGATGAAACAGAATCACAGGTTAGCAACAAAAACCAGGGTAAGAAAAGGGCACGATAATGATGTTTCGGCAAATGAATAATGCAAATCGAGTTTACATCAGGGGTGGCGCAAAGCGGTAAGCATATTAAGCATCGCATGGGGGCACATACTAGAATGAGGCGCCAACGTTGAGACGATTTTTAAAAATTATTATGAATAAAAAACATGAACCTGATAAAAAAAACATAAAATGAATATCAACAAAATAATTAACTATTTTGCGGCAACAAATGCACGTAGAGTGAATCTTTAAGGAATATTGCATATATATAAAATTAATGTATAGAACACTTAGAAATAAAATTTTTAATTTGCTTGATTTTTTGTTTAACTTTGCATATACTAAGTTTTTATTACATTTATTTTCAATTAGGATGAAATTATATTACAATTAATGTTATAAATATAATTGTTATTAATAATTACTTGATTTAAAATTATATAATACATGTGTTATTAGTTGTTACGAAAAGTATATCTTATTTTTAAGTGGCGAATATTTTAGGTTTGCATAGGGGCGCCAAAGCAGTTTGCGCCGCTCCAGCTCTACATTAATTAATTATGCATATACATATCATAGTATGTTAAATTTTGAATTTATCATTTTTTTTGCAATAAATGTTTTGTTTTGTTATATATATTATATATTTTATACTGTACAAAAATAAATGAAGACAATGTACTCATTTACCGTTTTTTTCTTCGAAATAATAACAAGCCGGTTGTTCAAAATTTAGCAGCCTATCCCTGTAAAACATTGATCGAAGTCACAAAATAAGGAGAAAATTACTGCAATCACATAAAAACTTTTCTGAAATGGTTTGTGAACGAAAACACTTAAGGAGATTTTAAAGTCTGTTTTAAATAAAAATTTAATTTTGAAAATTAAATATAAATGAATTGAAATTTATAATAAATACTAAACTAGTTTAAAGTAAAATTATTAATAATTATAAATTTTAATTACCATAATATTTGTCTTTGTTGCTGATAATTGGGAATATTTTTAATTTAAATTATTAACGGAAAACTATCTCAATTTCGAGTTCTTCTTTGTAAGTATTTTTATATTATCTAATTTGTTTTTTCCTTTTTTTTCTGTTTTTTTAATAATATTTGTAACAATTTTTGAAACTTTATTTTGAATTTTTAAAAAAGTCCGGAATTTTATCCAAGAATTATGTGTAAAATATACTATCAATTAATGTCATGATGTCAAATGTCAGAAATGTTTTCATTGATTATTTTTGCTGATTTTGATTGAGCACAGACATCAGTACTACAGTCAAAACATTTCGACACCATTGATATGATTATACTATTTAAAGGTTTTAAGCTTTTTATTTAATATAAAATTAATATATTCAATTATACATTTAGAAGTAAAATAAATGAAATTTGATTGATTAATCAATTACATCACAAACATTACTTGATCATTCAGAAATACACAGTTGGGCATTATTAATAAGCCATTAAAATTACAAGTGACTTTACTATTTTAAATTACTATAGTATTTGAGGTTATTAGCTAATATGCATTAATTAAAGTAAATTCCTTTTTCATCAAGTAAAATTTAATTGTTTGCGATTTCTCCAAGTTTATTGCATGTCACATTAGAACAAGCAAAAATGACAAAAAAAACTTTTTTAAAAAATAAAACTTTTTTTTATTTATTTGGACCATGAAATGAAAAGATTGTTAGTAAGGAGAAATATTTGATTGCTTTGGCCACTAAATGTTGTAAATTTCTGCATGTAATTTGAGATTAGGATAATTAGGAAACTGTCTGAAAAATATTTTTTGTTGTTTAATAACAATAATTTAATATTTTAATAATATTTTGTTTATTTTTTGTAATATAAAAGTTTTAGTTTTTTTATAGGATACTTCCTCAAAAGACAAATAAGACCAGAATTGGTATGATTATGGGTCTCGAACTTTTTACCATATATATATATATATATATATATATATATATATATACAGTTACGTATCCAGGATTTCAGCTTTGGTGGCAAAATTGATCAATGTTCAAAGAAATTGAGCAAGTTCACACGGAAAAATAGAAAAAAAATATTTTAAATGTGTCAAATATTTATATTTTGGTGGGAATGCCCCCTATGCCACCTCCTAGCTACGTTTCTGTACATATATATGGTATTATATTCAATTTAGAAGATTAACCAATAATGAATTTGTGTATGTCATTACCAAAAGTTAAGTCGGCTGACATTAAATAAGACCCTATAATATAGAAAGAGAGAAAAATTTAATGCGTGAAAAAAAATAAATACACACACAATCACGTGACACAAAATAAGGACTTATTTTAAATACAGGTAATATTTTAAATATCCAGGTATAAAAAATACCGAAGTAACGAAATTTCTAATATAACGAATCTAAAATTTGTCCCCGAGAAACTTCCATAAAAAATGTACTGATCCAAAATTCATTATAACGAAAGCCTATCTCAGTATAACGAAGTTTTTGTCTTACTGATTTAGAATTTACTTTTAATTGAACTCAAACATTATGTGAAATCAGATTATTCTTGACTTTTGGTGACATAACACGTGTTTGTAAGTGATTGCATCACATTTCAGTGATTTTAAACTTTCTAAAACATTTTACGTTACATTATTTTTGTTTGTGTTTTTATGTGTTTATTAAAATGGAGCAAAAACGACGGCAATTCTGTCTGAAGGAGAAAGTAAGCATTTTGGAGGAGATATATGCTGGAAAATTTTTAATCATTAACCCAGTTATTCCTTAAACTTTTCTTTCTTATATTTAATAATATTTTTACAAATTCTTAAGTACAAAATTCAATGGCAACTAATAAAAAAAATATGGATTGTCATTGCCATATCATCTAGTTTTGACATAATCAAAAATTGTATCAAAAAAATGTTCTTATATAATGAAGTATTTTAATTGGTTACAGATTACCTACTGTCCTTTTAAAAGGACAGTAGGTTTATCTGGGTTAAGATGGAGTCCAGAGTTCTGGCTTAGGGGGATGCAATTTTGCGGTCCCAATATCACTAAACGCAAACCAATGAAGGGACAATGTAATATTTTGCAATATAAATGTAAACTCACATGGATAATAATGAATTTATGAATGATTTCCTCAATTATGAGATGTCAAACGGTCTAGACCTTAACAAATTTCATTTTTTTGCATTTATTCGCTCTCGCGAATCCGAGTCTAAGTATTCATATAATGAAATTAATCAATTAAAACAGCGAAAGCTAAATTGAATCTGACATGCATTTAAACATAAAAAGGATTCTACATTGAAAATGAAGGGAATTATAATTAAATTTGTCCCATCAATTGGAAGACCAAATTAGTTACCGCATACGAATGTTGTTTATTGTATATTATTGCCCAATTTCATTGGAATTCTGATTTGCGACGGTGGCGGGGGGGGGTCTATTTTTTATCAGATATTTCGATTTGTGAAAATTATTTATTTAAATAACATATGAAATGGAGAGATTTAGATGGAGATTTTTATTATAATGAAAGTCTCATTTTCAATGGGTGAAGAGTAAACAAACTTTGTTAGAAATTATTTTATTGTGTTTTTCATAAGCCTAAAAATCTCTTTATTATAAAACTGAAACTTCTTGGGTATGTTTCAAAACATTTTGTATTCATTTCCTGACTTTTAGCTATGAATTTGCAAATATGGCGCATGTTAACGAAATGCTATCATTTGATTGGTGTATTTATTTGCGGTTAGAACGCTCTTGTTCCAATCATCTAATAGACAGCATTTATCTTAGGATTATCAAAGGGGTCTTCCGCAATCAAAACATGTCAGTCATATAAAAAACCTGAAATCTTTGTTCAGCTTCCATGAAAGATCTTTTTTTAATTTTTTAATTATTTTTATTATTTTTAGGTAAAATCATTGAATCAATATCGTATTTTAGTTTGTCAATTTCACCTAGTTTTTCTTCTGGTGAGACTATTTACAAAGCCGATATTGTAGTGAGTAAATCATCAAAGAACTTAAATACCTCGGAATACTTCAATATATCCTTTAAAATATCAAACCTTGAACCGAACATAAATGAGTCGATTAATTTACTTCTGATTGATTTTGATCAGTGCCAACGAAAATTTTTTCAGAAATCGATTTTTCTAAAATTCTCCGAAAGACTCGATCCAATGAAAGACTCGACTGAAATTGAGCGTTCCGTTGACATTTCGAATTTCATCCTCGTCGTATTTCTAGCGACAATCTGTATCTGTTTTTTCTATTTCGTACTGTTAGCGTTTCAAGCGGCACGAAAGTCCGCCATTATCAAAAATGCCAAGAACTGTTCGGTGAATAAACAATCGAAAAAGATGAATTATAAACTTTTTATGAAAATAATTTTTTACATGACCTTGAAATTGTTTTACACAGTATCTTTCACTCTGTCACTCGTGTTGTCGGTTTGTTTGAGTTTGAATGTTTTTGCCATTCATTCCATCAATCAGTCAAATTTCGTTGCCCGGCAAAATGTCAATTTAAACAAATTTCCATCGACCGAAAAATCCGATCCGTTTTGCAATGAAATTCCCAAGTTGATCTCGAAACATTTTCTCGTGAAAATCAGAAGTCAATTGGCCAATCAGGAAATAGTCCGCTCGCTCAGTGCTCAATCGATCCAATCAGTTTCCTTGCACATTTTGAACAACATATCGATTCCTAGATTTCACAATTCAATTTTGGAAATAATAAATAAATATCAGCGCTCTTTACAACAACAAAATCAATTAATTTTGAATTCAAATTCTAAGATTTTAAAATCCCTTAATCAATCAAAATGGCTGTCACCTTTACAGCACTGGAATGCCACAAAAATGAATAATTTTTTCTCTAATACAAATATCTTCCAAAATGACCAAGGTGGCCATTTACGGATATCAAATCTTCTCGGAATATATGAATTTTCATCATTTTTACAATCGTGCAAGTATCTTACAAAAAGGTTTGTCAATAATAATAATAATAATAATAATAATAATAATAATAATAATAATAATAATAATAATAATAATAATAATAATAATAATAATAATAATAATAATAATAATAATAATAATAATAATAATAATAATAATAATAATAATAATAATAATAATAATAATAATAATAATAATAATAATAATAATAATAATAATCTACGATACATTAAGTGATATCCAGTGTAATTCCCAATAGTATACTAGTTTCGAGCTAATGGCTTTCATCAGTACTATGCGGGAGGCGTTCAGATATAGTAATACGCTCAATAATAATAATAATAATAATAATAATAATAATAATAATAATAATAATAATAATAATAATAATAATAATAATAATAATGATAGAGAAATTATTGGCACGAATTAGTCTGTCAAAATAAATTATTTATTATCCATCAAAATAAAGTTTTTCTATTAAAATATCGAAATTCCGCGAAAGATATTTTAAATTATTTTTATTATGAACTTTTGAAAAGAATAAATTTTTTATTCTTGACTTCATTCTTTTGCCCTCAAATGGGTGCTTTTGTACAGAATGGACTTTTGAACTGAGTGAGATTTGATAAAAAAACTTTTTACTTTTTCTTTTTATCCTGCTTCTTTGCACAATATTTTGATGACATATGGAAATTTAAGAACCCTTTAATTGAAATAAAATTTTTGACTTTAAATGAGTTATAAGCTTTAAGTTAAAGGAATTTTTACGAAGAAAATGTGTCTCATCGGATGAGATTAAAATTGTCTTATTTCTTTCAGTTATTGTCAATTTCTTCGCAATTCTATTGAACTTCAATGGACCAAGTTGACCTTAAGTTTTAGGATAAGCCACAATTTGAATAAATACCTGCACATGCGTGTAAATTATACTTTTTGCCTTCAAAATTTGTCTGAAAAATTACAATAATCATGTGATAATCATTTTATTTACTGATAAATCATAAGTAAATTATTAAGTTAACTTTTTTCAAAGCTCTGGTGACTTTTTTAACTTTATCAACAGTTTACTAATTATATAATTGTACTTTAAGCACATAATTTTACTGAAATTTATACCTCCGGTTTCGTTCTATTGCATTTTTATAGTGTCTGATGAATTATCTCACACTGCAGGGCAATAATATTTATTTGTTATTTGACTATTTTATCGAAAAGTTATTTTTAATTTTATTTAATTATTTAATTTAATATTTATTTTTAACAAAGTCTTTTCTAATTATTTATTCATTCATTTTAGGTGATTGTTGATAACTAGTTTAGTAGCGTTTTTATTATAGCAATTTTGTGGTGAGAGAAAATTTATTTATCTGATCAAATAAAAATGCTATAATAAATTGATGTGTTAATATTTTATAAAATTTATTGATTTATTTTAATTATAGAAAATGTTGTCATACGAAACCGGTTGTAAAATATTTCAAACTAGATATCATTTTTTTAAATTATAAATAAAGTTTATATTGTTTTGTTCTTAATGAAAACATTTTTCCAATAAACACATCACACATGAATTGTAATATTTACCAAAATTTGGGTATTTTTATTATTTCTATGTTTGAGTTTTCCAATGTTTTATTTTTATATTTCATGAATTTCCAAATTTAACCTTTTCAAGCCTGGTGCTTTATATAGGACAGGCTTCCGCAAACATTTTAAGTTGCGCCCCCATTTTCAACATATTTATTTTTGGTGCCCCCGACTTAATAAAAAATCATAACTCAACAATAAAAAAGATGTAAATAAAATAAACATCTTTAAAATAAACCAAGTATATTTTTCTATTTCTTGTAAATTGAAAAAATTAAATATTATGAAAAAAACAGTTCTAATGCTTTAGCAAAAAAACAATAACGAAAAAACCAAACTTCGTTTGTAAAATTTAACAATTTTAAAATTTTCTGGAAACAAAGATTTATTACATTTTAAAATTTTCTGCGCCAAATCTGGGGGCCCGTCCCCTAGTTTGCTTATCTTTGATATAGGATATACTAAAAATCGTAATTTTTTTTCTATCAACCTTATGGAATATTGTGCTGTACGGTACAGCCTGTACAGCGTATTTAATGTAATACTAGTGTTGTCATCCATCGATTCCTACAGTTACTTTGCTATAACAGCGGTCAGTATAGTATGTGTGCTAGGTTGCAATAGAAAATATGAAAAATTCAAATATTTCTTAATGCGACCCATAAATGGTTAAGATGGGTCTCTATGTCATTGTATATATTTCTTATATTATATAGTTTTAATCGTTTATAATTTCAGAAATTAAATTCAAATTTGCTGTGTAGCTGTTTTATGTTATTATTTTTGAAAGCTCACCTGGAACTATAAATTGACCCTCTTAACATTTTTTGGAAATATGATAGATATAAATTCCGAGAAATGACTCTTGCATATATCTAGTAATTTGCTGTAAATGTTGTAGGTATGAGCCTTCCTAATATGACCATGATGCTTATCTGACCCTTGGTAAAAGTATTTAATTACTTTCATTCAATAAATTCACAATGATTTAAAAAAACTTACTTAAAAAACTTATTTATTCTAACTTTTGTCCTTTGAATTTCCCAGCCGGTTTTATTGGACACTAGAGTCCCATTTAATTGTGTCGACAAAACAACAAAATTCGTACGAAATTAAAAAAAATCGTTTAGTCAAAGGAATTTTTTATTGAAAAATATTTTTAATTAAATCATTAAATTTTTGTTTTGACTTTTTTTAGTTATGAAATTTATTAGTTTACTCGGAAAAACAAATTGGAAAATTTGATAAAAATTACTTTTAAAAATATTTTTAATTAAATATTTTTTAAGAAATTAGAGAAGCATTTAAAAATAAAAATCGAAAATTGACATTGAAAATTTAAAACAGATTTTTCATTTTTAAACTTTAAATTTTTTCATTTTATATTAAGAATATTTTCTAGATGTAATTGAAATGAATTATTTCATAATCGACAATTATCAATTACAAGTCAAGACTTACTTTATAATTTATTTATTTATTATTATTATTATTATTATTATTATTATTATTATTATTATTATTATTATTATTTTTATTTTTTTATTATTATTATTATTATTATTATTATTATTATTATTATTATTATTATTATTATTATTATTATTATTATTATTATTATTATTATTATTATTATTATTATTATTATTATTATTATTATTATTATTATTATTATTATTATTATTATTATTATTATTATTATTATTTATTATTATTATTATTATTATTATTATTATTATTATTATTATATTATTATTATTATTATTATTATTATTATTATTATTATTATTATTATTATTATTATTATTATTATTATTATTATTTATTATTATTATTATTATTATTATTATTATTATTATTATTATTATTATTATTATTATTATTATTATTATTATTATTATTATTATTATTATTATTATTATTATTATTCCTTACAAAATTTGACTATGAATCAGATTTATTTAAGGTATTCACGGATTTTCGGCACAGCGTTTTTCAAGTGATTATATGAAAATCACTTGAAAAAGGCAGTACTGAAAATTCGGGAATACCTTAAAAAATTTTGTAGAAAATATTATGTCACTTATAAAGAAATCAGAGGTGAAACACAAAAAAAGTTCATATAATAATATTATTATTATTATTATTATTGTTATTATTATTATTGTTATTATTATTATTATTATTATTATTATTATTATTATTATTATTATTATTATTTTTATTATTATTATTATTATTATTATTATTGTTATTACTATTATTATTATTATTATCATTATTATTACAGTCGATTGATGGAATTGATTGATATTTGTAAACGCAATTTCTTGATGCAAGATGAAACTAAGTGTAATATAGTTAGGTAAAAATTTTATTTAAATTTTGTTAAAGTTTCGGTTTTGTAAAATTTTAAAAATTAATTTTTTTAACATTTTGTAGAACTTGTGATTTTAAAAAAGCAAAATTTTTAATTTTTGATAAAATGTTTTGAGAATTTAAAAGCAGAAATTTGTTTAAATAACAATGATTTACTCGAAATAGTTTAAAGACTACCTGACGAAGACTGTTATTAAGTCGAAGTATATTGTAAGTGAATATATATTTTGGGTTGGTGTTCTCTTTATTATTATTATTATTATTATTATTATTATTATTATTATTATTATTATTATTATTATTAGTATTATTAGATTAGAAACTACTCAGGAACGTATGAAAATTTCACTGAAACCTAATGAGAAAGAATTTAAATTGAGAATTGCTGTAAAATCTGGGAGGTTTAGAAGATATTTCCAGACTAGAATTAAACAGACGACTCCGTACGGGAATTTATCAATCACCCACAACAAATGGCAGTTCCACAACAAAAGCCTTAGTTTTCTAACAATAGATATTTTCAAAATTCGATTATTTTTCATGCTTATTGATACGGCACTAATTCTGTACCGGTGCTATTGGACCTTCCTTGATATCCGCCAGATGTGGAACCCCAAGAAGCAATTTATCCATCTCAATCAGATTATATTGAAGGTGAACAGATTGACTTTCTTTGAGTATAATTAAGAAGTTTTTTTATGGGTTTTGACTGAACCGGACGCATATTGTATTCATTTCCTGATTGCATGCCGTAAATAATTGTGTGTACATACATTGAGCAATATATAAGCATTTTGCTTATAGCAGATTGGATTTGGAAATGGTGCATTAATGCCTGGCTAACGATTGTAGTTGCTAGAGTTGTCAGCAATCCGGTTTCGGTTTTTTTGTTAATTCAACTACTTGACCACTCGGAAAATGGAAAGGACTGAACATGAACTTGTCAGGTTTTACCTCCAAATGCTTACTTACATCCTACATCTAATAAGTTTTAATGTTTCCACAATCTTAAAATTTCAAAGTAAACAGTAAAAATTTTTATTGCAATAAACTAGAAACAATTTTATTTTATTCAAAAAATTAATAAAAAAATTAATTTATTAATTAAAAATGACATTAAGACAAACTTTCCCGACTTAGGTCTATTTGTCCGGTATTCTTTAAGGTTTTACCTGGCAACTCTAGAAGTGACACAAAGATGGGGACTTATTTTCACGTGTGAGTTCGAGTTGCAATTTTGTTTAAGATTTGTTTAAATTTCTTAAAAAATGAGATTTAAATATTAATTTTTACAATTTTTTTTTCTTTTTCTCTTTAGCATTTAGTTTTATTTGTATTGAATTTATTTATATATCAATAAATATATATTTTTATTTCACTTTTCTATTGACGAATTTTCTATTTGAATTTTAATTTAGGTGATTAATTAAAAAACTAATTTAAAAAAATTAATTAATTAAAAATTTTTTTTAAAAATACATTAATTAATATGGAGATTTAACAATTAATGCACGCCCTTAAGATATTGTCGTTGCTTATTGTTTAAATTTCTACATTTTCAAAATATCTCTACATAAGTATCATTTTTGCACAAATATTGCGTAGGTTTTAGACGCTCGATGTGCTAATTGGTGTATTTTACACTAACTCACTTTTTGGTTCAGCACAGCTTGATAAGTCATGTTGTCGTTGTTGTACTTTTGTTTAAGTTTTATAAAATAGTGAAATGAAACTATAAACAGAAATTGATAATAAATATGAAAATTATGAAAATTAAATATGTGCAAAGAAATGTATTTTCAATAAATTTTAAAAAATGTATTAAAATTTGAATAGTTTATCGTTTTGCGCCGTAAAACATGACTGGGAGATTTGATAAATATTTTGCTTTTAAATGTGGCCTAGTTTTATTTTATTTTTAATTTTTTCCCACTCATTATTAATGCTTAAATATACCAGTCTCATCCGGTTCCGGCAATTAGATTGCATGATATAAAAGTTAATTTAATTTTTTCAGAAAACAATTAAAATATAAACTTGTTTATATATTGAAAGAACTTTTTTAGTTTTCACCTCTGATTGGTTTTCATTTTGCTATGACATAAAGAATGTTTTATTGATTCATAGTCAATCAATAAAAAAATTCTTTATTTATATATATATATATATGTATGTGTGTGTGTGTGTGTTTCACAACATTATATTAATAACAGTAGTGGTTTGGTATTCTTGTTTTAAAAAACTTTAAAAGAAACGGAATCATTAAGGCCTAATAGTTGGATGCCTGGCAGATATGGTCATAACTAGCAGCTGTCAAAAACTAATTCGTTAGAAATTTTTAAAAATTTAATTTAATTTTTTATTTTAAATGATAATATAAATAAATGAGAGGTGAAATTGTTAACTTGAAAGGAGGGAGGAGGGGACAAAACTTTCACAGCCACCTAGACTATATTTATTCTGATAGAAATTAAAATTGTTATAAAGTGGAAACTCTAAACGATTAAAGATTTAATAAAAAAATGTCTAACAATGCAAAGAGAATTGAAGAGAGATAATTAATTCTGTTGCGACGGCTGGATAGCAACATTGGAATGAGAAATCCTCACTCCCATTTACCATGGAGAGAACGAAATATTCCTTCCACATCCTCTACTAACATTTCACTTTTATCAGAAATGTTTTTTATTTATTTTCAAAACAATTTCTCGATTTGCTCAGTTTATTGATTTACACTTTCACATCTTCAGAGACTTTCTGTGAGAAAATCAATAATTTGTGAATAATTAATAATAATTATTATTTTTTGATATTGAATTTGAGAGTTTCTATTCCTTATTATTATTATTATTATTATTATTATTATTATTATTATTATTATTATTATTATTATTATTATTATTATTATTATTATTATTATTATTATTATTATTATTATTATTATTATTATTATTATATTCGAAAACTTTAATTTTATTTCTTAATTTATCCGGTAATCAAATGTAATCATAATTGTGACAAATTGTTTCCTTTTGTTTAATTGAAAATTTATCAGATATTTATTATTGAAATAATAATAATTATTATTAGACAACAATAATTGTAATACTTATAATAATAATAATAAAAATAATAATAATAATAATAATAATAATAATAATAATAATAATAATAATAATAATAATAATTATAATAATAATAATAATAATAATAATAATAATAATAATAATAATAATAATAAATAATAATTAATAATAATAATTATAATAAGATTTTATTTTAGGCCAATCATAGCTCGAGTAACGTCAGAACAAAATCCAGTCTTTTACATTGGACCAAGCATCATCACCTGGAATGCTTGGTATCAGCTCATTTGGCCATTGCCGCAATTATTATTCTCCTTTCAATCATTTGCATGAACTTACTGGTTCTGTTGACGTCACGGGATCATTCAAATTGGTTGTCAAAAAAAGCCGGAAACAGCTTGAGAATTCGTAGCATCAAAGATATCAAGGAAGAGCTATCGAAATTCAACAACGAGCACATAAATCCAGTCCATCGGCATTGGCAGACTCACAAGTTATCAAGGATCAAACAGTTTATGGATCATAGAAAAGAAGCGATTAATAGGATAATGTATCTTGAAGTTGGATTTGTGTCATAATTAGAATGTTGTTTAAATGTTTACTTGTTTACAGTTGTTTCTCAATCATCAGTATTTCTATGAGTTGTGTGGTTTACAGAATCTTTCAATTGTTCCTAAATTGTCGTTGGATTTCTGCCACTCATTGGTGCCGAACCACGCAATCATTCCAGACGTCCTTTGCGACCGATCTCTAAAATACGTTCCTTCGCTTTCTTGTAAGTTTGAAACTTAATATTATTATTATTATTATTATTATTATTATTATTATTATTATTATTATTATTATTATTATTATTATTATTATTATTATTATTATTATTATTATTATTATTATTATTATTATTATTATTATTATTATTTATTATTATTATTACTATTATTATTATTATTATTATTATTATTATTATTATTATTTTTATTATTATTATTATTATTATTATAATTAATTATAATAAATTATTATTAGAAAGTGAATTATGTATTTATGTTAGTGGAGTTGAAAGGATGTTTTACTAAGAATAATATCGTTCCTGACGTATTTAAACAAACTTTCATTGGATTATTTTATTAATATATAATGAAATAAGTGTATTATTACATCTCAAATTTTAAAATTAAAATAATAATAAAAAATATATATCTTCTCATTTTGATAAACATATCTTCCTGGCAGCTTACGGTAGCATAGAGGCATCAGCTGTTGGCAGGAACTTCCTTACGGATTACGTGATATTCTTTTTATCTTTTTCCTTTAAACTATATTCAAATGTAAAGTTGATAGGAGAGTACATTATTTGCTGTTTTGAAATGATCTTGTTAGAAGTTTGAAGCGTGTGAAGTGTTGATATTTATTTTTGTTTAAATTAGAGATTTCCAATCACAAAGAAAAGGATGTTATCGCTTTTATTATTATTATTATTATTATTATTATTATTATTATTATTATTATTATTATTATTATTATTATTATTTTTATTATTATTATTATTATTATTATTTTTATTATTATTATTATTATTATTATTATTATTATTATTATTATTATTATTATTATTATTGTTATTATTATTATTATTATTATTATTATTATTATTATTATTATTATTATTATTATTATTATTATTATTATTATTATTATTATTATTATTATAAATGATTATATATATAATCCCAAAATTATAATATAAATACTAAATTTATTAATTAATTGAAATAATAATTAGCTACAGCCGTCTCGAGGGGATATTGCCCGGAAATTGATTTACTAATATTTATATTAAATGAAAATCCTCCTCAATTAACTTAATCTCACCACATTAATAAAACAAATTACTAAATATTTATTAAATTATTAAAAATATTGTATCCAACAATATGTATAATTTGTTTTCATTTAAATATTCTCAAACAAATTCTTAATTATAATATAAATTCTAATATTTTTCATTAAAATTAACAAATAAGAAATATTAAAATGGAAAAGAAAATTAGTATTTGAATTTCTTTCAAAAATTTTAATGTGAGATATTTAAGCATAATTATCAACGGACATAAATTAAGTTTTAAATGATTAAAATTAAAAAATAAGATTTAAATTAACTTTTGATAAATTAGATTAAATATTTTAAATATCTTATTATAAGTTATTATATTAATTATTAAAATATTATATAAAATAAAATTTTAATTAATTAATTACTAAATAAAATAAAATCTAAATGCCGTTGTTAATTTGTTTAAATTTTCGGAAACATTAAAGATATAATTTTGATTTGAATAAAAATTTTGAATTAAACAAAGATGTTTTCACAGCATCTAACATGTCGACCACGTCACTGGAAATTTTATTAAGGAAGTCGACACCAGAAGAACTAACAAAGGATGGAGATGTGAAAATATTTATCCAGCAATGTGAGAAATATTTCCGAGTCGATAAATTATCTGGTTTTCGTTAAAAGAGGATGGTTGAACTCTGGATTAATAAGGAGATTCATAAGAAATACTTAGACGTTGATCCGTCAATGAAAGACTATCGAGAAAACCTGCGGAAAGCGTTTTTTAAGAATACCACAATAAGTCAAGATATTAAAGCTGCATTCGAAAGCAGACAGACGAATGAAGAGCCAGAGGTATATTTAAAAAAATTATAAGTCTGATTGACTAGCTGATGAGCCACAAACGGACGGCAGATAAATTAGAAGAAGAGTTATTGGTACACTGTTCCGCGGAAAGGAAACTGAAAATTAAGTTATGGGCAGATGAAATTAAGGGAACAGAAGCAATAAAGAAGAAGATCAAGAAGTAGCACGAGGTTAGGCAGGTGAGGTTTATACAGTAAGAGAAAGAGTATCCGAAGTAGAGATAAAAAAGCTATAGAGATGTCACCATAAAAAATAATAGAAATTTCGAATCGGATATTGGAAACAAAAGATACATAGATAATGTGATTCCAGAGAATAGAATTGTAAAATGGTTTTGTTGTGGAAGACAAAGCCATATACATAGAGAATGTCCGAATAGACAGCGAAGAGTTATCACATGTAATTCATGTGGACAACAAGGTCATATAAAGAGAGAGTGTTGAAATAGACGTAAGAGAGTCATTACATGATATGGATGTGGAGTGGAGGGACACATAATGAGAGATTGTAACCAATTAGGATGTCAAAGATGTGGATTAGGAGGCCATCGAGCAGAAGATTGCTATCCAAATTTGAACAGGATTAAGAAAACACCGACAAATAGAGATAACGGAAGACAAAGTGGAAATTACGAAAGTAAGAACAACTATTAAAGAAGAAGAAACTATGCGGGAATAGGGATCCATTACCGGACTAACAAAACACAAGTTGCATACATAGGAAATAAAAGCGATGAAGACGAAGAAGAAATTTTCTCCGTGAATCCAAACGACAAAGCCCCGACAAGAGAAGACATTGTCGTGGAAGTTTTATAAAGGATGTTAGAGTCTCCCCCAAAGATAGGACAATAGAGAAAAAAGACTTGGAGAGGATAGAGAGAGAAAGCAGGAAGAAAATGATAAACGAGTAGTTGAAAAAGTGAATAGGTTTGTTAAAAAGAACTTTGAGAAAATTGAAAGATGTGAAAATGTGGAACAGAGAAGTACGAGATATTGGCAATAGATAAAATGAGGTCGAGTATTATCAGGTATGGCATAATGAAAGGTAGACCTAGTTTGCTAATCAAAATTCAAAATCAAGAAATGGATTGTTTACTTGATTAAGGAGCAACAGTAAACGTAATGAGCTTGAACCAGTACAAAAAATTTAATAATATAGAACTTACAAAGACCGCAAGTATCTTAAGATGCGCAAAAGATAATGAATTGGAAACAAAAGGAAGATTTACGATTGTAAATCACATAACACCAGAAGTGATGTGAGGTATGGAGTTGTGGAAACAATTTGGAATATAAATACTATGGCCGCAGAGGACTGACGTACCTAGTCATGAGTACATGTGTAATATTGATGCAAATTTGGGAAGCCTATAACAGGAACAGAAAGATTTGACAGGGGCAAGAAAAGAATTTAAAGTGAACGATACGGTATTAACAGAAATTATAAAGAATAACCACAATGTTTTTATGGCAAATAAATGGGACATCGGTTGCACAACATTACTGAAACATAAAATAGATACACGCCGAAGCCCAATAATATTAGCCACAAAGACAACCAATTCATTTGGAAAAAAGATTGAGGAAGCTATACAGAATCTGTTTTAAAATGGCTTTATTAGGAAATGTAATTCATCATGGAATACACCGCTGGTTTGTGTTTGTAAGAAAGATAAACAAGACATCAGATTATGTCTAGATTTCAGACAGTTACATCTGGTTACTGATGGGCAAGCGTAACCAATGCCAAATATAGCGGAGATATTAGATAGATTGGAAGGAGCAAAGCATTTTACTTCAATAGACCTGGGAAATGTTTATTATCAGGTAGATCTGGAAGAAGATTCGAAAGAAAAGACAGCATTTTCAACAACAACAGGTCAATATCGTTTCAATAGGATGCCGTTTGGAATAGCTGCAGTGGTTTATTTGGATGCTATTTTAATATTCACAGAGACAAAAGAGCAACATTATGCGGTTCTGAATGAGGTACTAGAAAGAATTGGAAGAGCAGGTTTGAGAATTAAACCACAAAAATGTCACATACTTACGCGAGAACTAAAGTTTTTAGGAAATATTATTAACAAGGATGGCATAAAAACAGATCCATCAAAACTAGAGGCAATTAAGTCATTCCAGAAGCCAAAGTCTATAAAGAATCTAAGAAGCTTTCTGGGTATATTTATTATGGGTATAATTATTATGCTAAGAAAGCCAAAACTTTGGAGGAACTAAGTGGAAAAAATAATGTGAAATTAATATAGACAAAAAACTGTGAAAGGGCTTTTGAAGATATGAAGAAAGCATTCACGGAATCACCTGTTTTTGGATATCCAGATTTTACAAGAGATTTCATACTAGATACAGACGCTAGTTTTGATACAATTGGTTACGAAAATGTAATAGAATAAGGGTCACACGCAATGAGTAATCATGAGAAATCTTATTCCATTACGAGAAAGAAGCTGCTCTCAATTTACTATTTCTGCCAACATTTTAATCATTAACGCAAAAGATTTACGTTGAGACTACAAAGCAATTAAGTTTATGTTATCTGCGAAAAAGCCAATAACTACGCAATTTCAAACGTGGATCGATTATCTCAGTAGTTTAGACATCAAAAATGAAGTATAGAAAAGGAGTGAATCACGCATATGCAGATGCACTATCGAGAAGTACTTGTGGGACTTGTACACAATGCCTACTGAGTCACGAGAATGCTAAGACTGAAAAAAAGTATATTATTGCAATAATTGATCAATATAGCAGGTACATTTCATTGTCAGCATTGAATAAACAAGATGATAACACGATAAAAGAAACGATAAATAACAAATGGATTTTAAAGTTCGTAGCACCAAAGGAGATTCATGGAGATTGTGGAAAAGCATTTGAGTCAAATGTTATAAAGGATTTCACAAAATCAATTAAAATCACAATATGTTTTTCGTGTACGTATCACTATAATACAAATGGAAGTGTTGAAAGGCAATTTAGGACAATAAGAGATTATGTAAACGCATCACTAAAAGGAGGGACTCGGACTAGTTGGTCAGATATATTGCCAGAAATTGAATTCACACGCAACGTTTCATAAAACAATTGGGATAAGTTCCGCGGAAATGATATTTGGAAGGAAAATATACAGAGAACGATGGAGCAGCAATAAACCGATAGATCAAGCCATGAAAAAACACATCAGAAAGTTATAACTAGAAGAGAGTTCAAAATAGGAGATTCGGTACTAGTAAAAGTAGAAGCAAGATCAAAAGATAAATACAGATACGAAAAATTACGAAGAATTTCTTAAAGAATGGGGATGTGAGGATATTTAAGCATAATTTTCAACGGACATAAATTAAGTTTTAAAATAATTAAAATTTAAAAAATAAGATTTAAATTAACTTTTAATAAATTAGATTAAATATTTTTAAATATCTGATTATAAGTTATTATATTAATTATTAAATGTTAATTATTAAAATATAACAAAAAATAAAATTTAAATAATAATAATTATTAAATAATATAAAATTTAAATTCTGTTGTTAATTTTTCGTTGTTTAAATTTTCGGAAATATGAAAGATATAATTGTGATTTGAATAAATTTTTGAACTTTGAATGAATTCAGATTTTGAAATAAATTAAGATGTTTTCACAGTATCTAACAATTTAGAATTAAAAAATTAAAAAATACAAATAAAATCACCACTGATAATAACGTTGGAAGCCATTTGAAATCGGTGTATAATACATAAAATTATTAGATTAAAACAAAATATATCCAATAAAATAAATTACACATCCCAAAGTCTTTATGGTTGCTATTTTATTATCCATATAAATATTTTTGGGAATTGATAAAATATTTTCAACCCCTTTTGAATGTCCAATCAGGTTCTGTCCATCAGTTTCTTGTATTTCTGTATAATATGCGAAATACGGAACAGTTAAGGTTTAACATACAGTGGAAAATAAATGTGTTTTATTGTATCTAGTTGTATTTAATTAAGGATTGTGTTTAATTAATCACGTGCTTTTTGATTACATGTCACACGTATGTGTGTGTATGTGTGAATAGGCATAGAGTACTGTTCACATTTTTCTGTTTATAGCAAATTACAAAATCAATAATCATGGAAATTTTTATTCAGTATTTGTTGACTAAAATTGATTCTGCTTACAATAACAATTAATATTTACCTGTTTCAGTGTCTATCAAAAATCAGAAATATTCATTTAATCGTAAATTTTAATCCTAATATTATTATTATTATTATTATTATTATTAATTTTTAAAAAATAAAATGAATACTTTTTTATTTTCAAATATTAGTGAAAATTTGAAATAAAGAAATGAAATTAATTTTATTAATTGAATAATTAATTAATTTGATTAAAAAGGAGAAATGTCAATAAAACTGAAACAGTGAAACTGACAGGCGGGATGAAATATAAACACGGGAAAGTTATCGGATTTTATCTAAAATAAAAAATAATTATTCAGAAAAATGATTATGTCAAATCATGTCACATTTTGATGAAATTTTTATTTTTTTTGTTTAGCATATCTCAAGTTAATTCTGAATTGATCTGATTTCTTTAATTCTCTTGAATAATTACGGACTTTGGAATGGATCCAATTAGCTAATGAGGAATAAATGAAGTCATATCCGTTTGATGTGTAGCAAGTACTGAATGTACCCAATGCGTACGCATTTGACGCATGAGCTCATTTCCTTACCATCTTGATTATACATATGAAACGGCAATATATATATATATATATATATATTGATGAAAAGAGCACGAAATATTTTATTATCATACTAATTTTTTTTCTCAGCATATTATTATTATTATTATTATTATTATTATTATTATTATTATTACAACTTTTATGGTGATGTTCTAGGAAGAGTAAATTATGCGTTACTTCAAAGTTTGTTCACTGTTTTCATTTAGACCTTTACATGTTTGTCATCTAGACCGCAAACTTCCTTTTTTTCCTGCGAGTAGACAGCCAGCTCTTGATATTTTCCTATAATTCCGTTTCGTCGTAATAAATTTTATGTACCCTACAACTCTCAGATTTGCTCAATTATTTTTTACGAGTTGTTGACCATCGCCTATTTTCTCAACATTCATCCCAAAATTGGTTAATACTTAATTTTTATCCGAAGAATTTGTGTAACCTCATAAATATATCCCCTGATTCGTTTTATTAACTTGTTTGAAATAAGACCTTTTCTTGCTTCACCAAGCTCTATATATAACTTGCTTCCTCTATCTCTTACCCAGTCGCCCAAACCGTATCCCTGTCCAAGTCAATACCTGTCCTGGATGGATATATTATAAATAATAAATAGAGGTTTGACAATTACCATAATAATACAAAACACTCCATACAAATTATATGTAGACAAATTGAAAAATTTGCCAGAAAACGGTCATATTCACTTTTTAATATTTAAAATAGCTAAAATTATTTTTCGGTATTTTTCATTTATTTTCATTATGACAAAATATCAGAAATTAATTTTCTCTGCAACACAAATTCATGACTTTACCTTTATTAAAATGATTTTACCGAATAGTGTTTACTATTAAATTAAAATTCTTGTCAATTTCACTAACAAATCAAATAGCTTATATATTTCTGTTCGACCAATAAAAGGATTCTAATCATAAAACTATATTTAGTAACAATTTAAATTATATAAATTACTATAATTAGTAACTTTTAATTTATAAATTTTTAATTTTAGATTTTAATTTTTTAAATAATTTTTATTTAATCGTTTGATTATTTAAAATTATTTTTGAAATGATTCCCATTCTAAATGGATTGAAAGAAATTAAATGTTAGTTTAACAACAATCAGAATATTTATACTGTATTCTTAATTATATATTCGACTACGCCCATCCTTCTATTTACGCGGTAAGTTCCTGTAGTGTATTGTACTATTTGCTCTTATTTTATTTCTTTTTTCATCTCTGACTTTTATCATAACAATTACTTCATAAGTTTCAATATTAAAAGTTGTTAATTTTTCAGTTGATTTATCCTCATACGTTTCCTCCAAATCCGTAATTTACATCTATCAACCCTTGTATTTAGTCCTCAATATCTTAGCGTTGTTCTTGTTCGCTACCTCTGTGGTCGGTATTCTGAAAGTGATTCGGAAATCTATGGAACACAAAATTTTCAGTTCTGGCAAACCAGTTCACATTTTTCTGAGATCTCAACGCCAAATGGTTATGGATAATTGGAAAAATCCCAAAGCTTTAATAAAGATGAAAAATTTAACCACTATTCCCAATGTCTACAGTAGGAATCTCGAACCCCCCAATCAATATCAATGTAAAGGAGACCCCTTCAATGAAACTGTGAATTCTTCGGTGTAATTATAATAAATCTTTTTTTATGTCAGAGTTAAATTAAATCTTTCGGTTTACTTTTAATAAATTTATCTAAAAACATTTTGAGTGATTTCAATGTCCTGACTCTATCAACTTTTCAAAGCTTTGCTACATACCCCGAAAAGTTTTCAGTTTTCAGATGCACTTCTCTATTTTTTAAAAACGAATATAAGTATATTTTTCCACAACTAATCGTAGAATCAATAAATTATTATCCTATCTAGTCTACTTCATACGAGTTCAATTTACAATATGCAATTCAGATATCGTGTTTGTAGTGTTGAGAATTAATAATGATACTCACTAAGATCGAGGGATTGTAGTGAAGGATAAGTATACGCATTTTTAAATTAAACTCATAGAGCTTTGTTCCTTTTACCTTTTGAGTACGCTTTTGTGCAATATTGATAGATAGTTAACATGTCTTTCATGTCTATTTTAATATTTTTATAGTGCAATTATATATAATATAAACGTGTGTATATGCTGAATTCATTTGTGGTTTAATGTTCAAACGTACAAAACTTTGAGGTAACAACGGAAATAAATACGTAAAAGTTTACTCAGTAGCTTACGGAAAGAACTACTTGAAGTTATATATAATTATCGGAAAGCAATGCGTTTTGGGAAAGATTTTACATGATATCCACTACATTATTAGCTCAAGTGTTTTTGGTATAAATTGTATCCATAGATAAAGGCAAATTATGATTAAATTATATTAATTCAAATAATAAACTTTTCGATAATATCATTGAGAAAATATCTTCTGAAGAAAATCTCTCAATGTCGTTATGTAAGGAATTTAACAAGCCGCATCAGATGACAACATACATTCAGGCAATCTTAAATTAATTTTTTATTTATTAAATTGCTATGAAATATTAATTGATTTAATTAATCAATAAATCAATAAATTAAATTACATTCTAAAATTCATATAAATTCAATAAATACATTGAAGTATACAATGATAGGTGCATCCCACGACCCCCTACCCTCAAGGTCTAGGTCAAGGTCATTTGAAGGTCATATTGTGCAATAGGTCATGGTCATATTATATAATATTTTATGGTTGTTTAAGTCCAATATCATTGTAAAGGGTTATTTATAACGGTTCAATATAGTTCTGCTAACCTGGCAGAATTGGTCCTCCTCCCCATTTAATTGACTTAATCGGAAGTTTACTTCGTATATTCAAAAAAGATAAATTAAGAAATTAATAATATGAACAACTTTCCCAATATAAATGGTCGAAATGCTTGTAAAGGTTCAGTTGGGCATAATTTTAAGGCCTGATTCAAACAAAAAATTTCTCCCAAAGCTTCATGGATAATTGATAGCAATGTTAATAATTGGTAAAAAGCAGTGACATTTACGATTTGGGAAAACTGTTTGTTCGTATTAAATTTCAGTGGCGAAGAAAATAAATCGAGAAAATGAATTTAATTTTTCCCCTTGAAAATGTTGCCTAATTTTTCAACCGAAATTTTCAGCTTGACAGATGAGTTAATTATATTTCGATTTGGAAGTCTAGGAAGGAATGAAATTTTTAATGTGACTTCAATTTCAGAACGGACTGATCAACAGATTATGTAGAAATTTTCTTGAGATTTCTCGAAATCGTTTTTCCTTTTGCCACGAATTTGAAATAATTTAATTTTTTTTGATAAAATTTCAAATTTTGTAAATAATTGCATTTTTTTATTCATTTTGCATTACTATCTTATCGATAATATCTGTATACTATGATCACTGATCAATCCCCTTTACCCCTTCCCCTCTCCCCTCTTGTCCCCCGACGGTATGGACTGGGAATTTGTTTATTTTTAATGTTTTCATATTCACACAAATCGCCTTTTTCAACTCATTACATTGTTAATACTAAAAGCTTTTGACATTAAATAATGCCCTATCAATTGATATTTATAAATGAATTTAATATTTATATGTAATTCTTGTTTTTATTATTATAACACTATTGACGAATCTAAATATGTTTTGGTTTTGCAGTATTCGGAAGGTTTTGGGAAATTTAGATTATAAGTTCTTTTCTGTTTGGTATAACGTAAGCAATATATTCATTAATAAATAAATATCCGGTTGAATTGTGTTCGGATCTCGTTTTTCAATTTGCATGTAATGGGTGTAATGCACATACATTAAAGAGACTTCCCCTCCTCTCTGTACTCGAGTTCTAGACCACTGTATGTTGAAGGGATTGAATAATATTATGAGCTATATGAGTAGAATTGGCATGTTTGATTCATTGATTACAATGAAAATTGAAAATAAAATTTATTTCTAAGAAATTAATTAAACAAAATACTTTTTGTACTATAAATGTTTTGATACCAGATTTGTTGCTGCTTAATAAGAAAATGCTATCTAATACGAAGAAGACAAAACAGAAAATTTGTGAAAATGTTAAAAGATTTAAAAAAATCTTATTGCGAAAATGTTAAAAGCGTTACATGTCTTATGTGGGATACCTTCTGGAGCACTTTTCAGTGACAAACAAATAACTCAAATCCGAGACGTCTGAACACTTGAGTTACAGATATCATTAGTTTACATTTTGAAAAATAAAAATAGTGTTGTACATTTTGTACATTTATTTTTTTAAATTACAATCTAAGAAAAACGTTTAGGGGCGGCATTTCGAAGATCTGCACGGCCTTGACTATATATATTAATATTAATGTACTATATATATTAATAATTGTATTTATTTTGTATATCATAAATATCTATAAATATTCATAATTTCCTTTTAAAAATTAAATTAAGGTTCTGTTTTTAATTAAAGGAATTTTGTAAATCGTGTTTGTATGTAGCTATTTATTGATTAATTTTTTAAAATATAAGCATATATTTAAAAAATTAAATAATAACTGTAAAAATTAATTATGTATAATATTATTAAAATAGTATTTTCAAATTAAGATATTAAATATATAATGTTAAACGCTATATAAATTTGAAATAATAAATTTAATGTGGATAGAATGTATGAATAATACAATATATCCTTCTGAACATGTCAATATTTTACAGTTAAGAATAATTCATGAAAAATATTAGTGTTTGAATCATGTTGGATAAAAATTAGTTCTTTGAATTTTCTTGAAATTAACAATTTTAGAAAGTGTTTTACTTATAAATGTTATAAACACCAAAGCTACGGTACTTAATACGTCTTATTTAATGTTGGATTGTATTAAATGCGGGTTGGGCTAGTAAAAACACCTGGTAAATTCGAAACAAATTAAAAGTTTCAGCTTTTACATATATTGGTAGAATTACTAACGTCAATTAATAAGATAAAAAGAGATGGATAAGATATTATTCGGCAAAAATGAGGATAAAATAATCGTGATATTTATTGGTTCAAACTTTTAAAATTCCTTATTGTTTTTAGATTATTTAGCTAGTTTTCCAAAAAAATATCAAGAAAACTAAGACCGAAAGTCTAAGAGGATAAAATGAAAACAAATGTAAAATTGTTACGAAAATCCTATCTTTACTAATAGAAAGAAAAAAGGAAGTCTAACAATTTTTGAAGAAATGCTTTGAAAAATATTTAACCGGAATTATCATATGCCGCCATTTTTGAGAGTAAAGGAGTTACGGGTGAAACATTTTTTAATTTTTGTAGAATCAATTAATAAGCGAGAAAATCTGTAAAATTTACCGTGAAAATTAAATTGCAAAATCCAAGATTTGTATAATGTCATAAAATGCAAAAGAGAAATTGCATTTGTAGTATAAGTAGACCCAATTAGAGGGGAGGCTAGAATAATCACAAATTTTTGGCACAGCCTTTTTCAAGCGAAAAAAAATAACAAAATTAAAAATATTGGAAATTTAATTTATTAAATTCATTAAATGATATATTTAAAATGTTTAAAAACATTTAAAATAAAAGAATATATTAAATAAATTATTTTCAGTTTTTATTAGATCAAGAATGGATAAACCAAACTATCCCCAGTTGTCAGAATCGATGCCAGAGTATTTAACACTCTAGGTGAACCTGTCGCACTGCGCCCCGCGCCCACTGAAACTAATTATTTAATTAATATTAATTTTGATTTTGAATCCGTCAACTTTTTTAAAAATTATTAGTGGTATCAAATAGAAAATTAAAAATTAGAAAGATTGACATAAAATTCTTTTAAAAATATAAAACTTGAGAAACACGAATCCGTCAACTTTTTTAAAATTATTCAATTTAATTTTATTTTCAATATTTACACGCAAGATTTTATTTTACAAATGGCTCCACTTTCCCTGGAACTGTAGCATAGGCAAGTAAGTAAATATTATTAATGATAAAATTTATACAGAAATCGTCTATCTAGAAGGTAAAATGTAATATATTGCAATATGTAATATGAAGCAAAAAAGGGCAGTGGTGTTTTAAGCTTAGACCAGGATAAGAAACTTAAATAAAAGAAACTAAAGATTGAAGAGATATGAAAAAACTGAAAAGTAAAAATATAACCAAGTAGAGCAGAAGATATTTTGAAAGAAACTTTATCTCAAATTTGTGCAGAGAATAGTGATATACAGTAAATTGTATAAATTTATATTTTACTACAGAGAAACTATGATCCCATGACCCGCTTGAAGGACTGACAATGCAAACATTTGTTTGATGCGGCAATTTTAAAGACATTTTAACTTTAAATTTGAAAAGCATAGTTGATGTTACGTTTAATTAGTTATTAAATGATGCAAGTTTTTTTTGCTTATTTGTGCAATATTATATTTTTAATTTTTCTGTTTTAGACTATTTGACTGTTAATTTTATTTTACTTGTTTCTTTTTAATGTATGTATATTTTAAAAGCTTTTTGTAACATGCGCAAATTTCGTTTTTGTCCGGACTACGGACACGCTAAAATTAAAATCTTGTGAAAACTTTTGCGATTGCATTAAAATAGATCATTGAAATATGTTAGCTTGAATTTACGGTATAAGTGGACTATATATTGTGTATTACAGACGATTTCTACTGGAGAAACTTTGGTTATGGAATGAAGCGGTTACGCAGAATATTTGATGGTTAAAGGTAAGCAAACGTATTCTCGCGAGCGAATTATATGTCACGTTTAGTTATTGGTGAATATAATGCTATGATTCATATCTGATGTTAGCAACAGTTTTGTTGTATAAAACTCGCTTGAGACCTTGCTGATGTTCTCATGGCTGTCTGGAAGAAAATATTACCTGAATTTGAATTTATTAATGTAATAATCTCAACCATACCTGACATTTAAAAATAAATAATTAAACTAAATTTATTAAAAATTAATTAATAAATTAATTGATATTCGAATTAAATGTATTAATAACTACACTAATCACGTGATGCAGCTTTGAAAAAGGAAAAATTCGATGAAGTTTTTGTCAATCGATAAATCAATCAACAATTCAATCAATCACAAATCAATCATCGATTCCATCAATCAATCAATCACAAATCACCCAATCATGAATCAATCATAAATCAATCACAAATCAACCAATCATAAATCAATCAATCAATATTTACACACGAACACGTTACAGAATGGCTGTCCAAGTCAACATTACATTAAATTGATGATAACTGATCGGATCGACACGAATTAATCAATAACAGATAATGGAATAATCCGAAAATTACTCCAAGCGGAGGTCCTCAGTTGCCATAGAAACAAATAAAATCAACTCTTCATTAATCTAATAACAATATCGATGATACCTATTGTATCCTCCATACACGGAGGCTTATATACATTCAGGAGGATGTACAAGCCCAAACACATTCAGTTCATACATACAGCAAACGACGAGAAATGCAACGTAGATAATAATCAAAATGTATCCGAAACTCTTGGTCATTTTCCAGCTGTAGAGATGTGTAATGAATACCAATCCAAAGACCGTCATGAATAGCGTTATTGTTGCATACAATAGCCCTTGTACAAAACAATCAATAATAATAATAATAATAATAATAATAATCAAAACATTAAAACAATGTAATTACTATTTCAAGATAAATTCTAATAGATATGATTGAAATGCCGAAAGGTCAAATGTTTAAATAACATTGTGAAGCATAAAAATAAATATAATATTTTACTTATAATTTGTCAGTAGAATATTAAGCTAATTTTTTTTCAAATAAAATTAATTTCAATTATTATAGTAAGCCAATGGACTGACAACATCCTTGCCGTCCTAGGGTTATATGTGACACCAAAGTCCACTCAGTTATGGCTGTAATTCATCTCACATTCCGTGTCTACAAATAGTAACATACAATTTAGATGCAATATGTGAGCATAAAATAGACCAATTGTAGAACAGGCCTTCACAAATAAAGAATCGTCAAGAGACAAATCGGTAACCAATAGAAAAGACTGATTAGATTTATCTTTTTCAATATATCGATTTCTTGTAACTTTTAGGAGCTTTTACGAACGGCGTAATGCAAGCTGAGGTGTGTTGTTTACAGGTCTGCTATGGAGCCTTTTTACTATTCGATAAGGTAAAAATATTTTGAGAAATATTGATTATTTCACCTCAAAATTGAAAACTTTCAAAATCAATAAATTCCTCCAGAATCCAGAAAATCCGAAAATTGTTTAATATTGCTGGGGAAATTGAAATTTTTAGAAATCGATAACCCCAAAACACTTAGAATTTGGTTTCAAAGCGCGCTTAGACCAGGTAAAATACTGACAACATTTTGCAAATATTGCTAATATCGGATCAGAAAATTATAAAAGTTCTCGTCAGACAAAAAATTCAAATCAAAATCACTAATTTTTCAAAAAGAGTTTTGTGAAAATCTCAAACCCACCACAACTATTGTGTGATAAACACAGAAATTTGCACTTTTTATACTATTCTGCCCTCAAAAATCAATATTAGCACTTTGTTTGACTGCAAAGAGGCTCTCAATTTAAAAATATCTTTGACTATAGTCAAAAATAAAAAAAATCCTCTAACTATAATCAATATTGCCCATTGCACTTAAAAATCAATATTATACTTTGATTTATGACTTAAAATATTAAGTGAAATAATTTTAAATAATTTTGAAATTCGAAATTAAAATTTTGTCTGTTAAAATAAATAATTATAATTCTTTAAATATATTTATTGATAATAATCTAAATTGAAAATAATTGATTATTAAAAATCTATAATATTTTATAGTAAATTGCCTTTTTCATTTATCTTCATTTCCTCTCAGATTATAGATCAATATCTTTATTTATTTAACGGATATAAAATGTATATATGTGTACCGAGGTAAATATCAAACCCAAAGTTACCTTTAGAGTATATTAATATCGGTTTGCCTAAAGTCAAGCACTTGATAAGCCAGGGAACGCCCATGCAGATCAAGATATCAAACACATTGCTTCCAACTGCATTAGACACGGCCATGTCGCCTTGGCCTAATTGCACAAAAATCATGATCAGTAAACCACACGTGAGTAATTAAAACATTTTCACCTTCTCTAACCACCAAAACCGAAGCTATCGCATCAGGAACACTGGAACCCGCCGCTATAAATGTCAACCCCATGACGGAATCTGGTATACCCAAGGTAAAACCTTCAAATAGGCAAAAAACAAATTGTCAATGCTGATTCCGGAATGCCAATCAATCAATTTGCCTACCTATCACAGTGATCATCCATATCATGATGTAGGAATACATTCCAATCCAAATGCAAGAATTGATGAACGTGATCCAAAACCATTTACGGAAAAAGCGCTCCCTGCAATCTGGAATGGAGACACAAAGAAAAAATCTTAACGGATAACAGAGGCCGTAATAGAAATAATTCCACCATCTCGCTTTCTTTTTATCCGGTAACTCAAGGGTAGCGAAACAACTTCTTAAGCACATGGCACATCCGGTTTTCTTTGCAAAATCTATGTCTGAAGAACAACAACTTCCGTTGCGATTGCGAGTGCCTAAAAGGTTATCATTGGTTACTGAAATTCATTGAACAATTCAAGCTGAATTCATACCAACAGCATATGGAAAATAAATATTGGTTTAAATTATATTTATTTTTATTATTATAAATATTATCATTATTATTGTTATTATTATTGTTATTATTATTGTTATTATTATTGTTGTTATTATTATTATTATTTATTTTAATTATTATTAATAATAATATTAATATTACTATTATTGTTATTGTTATTATTATTATTATTTATTTTAATTATTATTAATAATAATATTAATATTACTATTATTGTTATTGTTATTGTTATTATTATTAATATTATTAATATTATTATTATTGTTATTATTATTATTATTATTATTATTTTAATTATTATTATTAATATAATTATTATTATTATTATTATTTATTATTATTTATTATTATTATAATTATAATTATTATTATTATTATTATTATTGTTATTATTATTAATATTATTATTAATATTATTATTGTTATTATTATTATTTATTTTAATTATTATTATTAATATAATTATTATTATTATTATTTTTATTATTATTATTATTGTTATTATTATTGTTATTATTGTTAATATTATTATTATTTATGATTATTATTTATTTTTATTATTATAATAATTTTAATAATTATATTTATTATTATTTAAAAGAAATGCAATATGGCGACAGCAATGCAGCATTTTATGAAAATATAAGGCACATAGATATTGAACACGAAGAAAGTCTGGCGACCTAGCAATGATAGCAACGAATCATTAGATATATGTCATTTTTGACCATTTCTAACCTGATAATGGCCTTCAATCATTTAAACATATCCATATTTGGAATAAAATATCATAAAAATTTGTATTTTAGGTCACATTTTACAAGAGGTTGACATCCTTAGCACAGAGACTGAAAATTATTATACTAGTATCAAATATTATAAAAGTTATTTCTCTAAAATCTCAAATAAAAATGTATAATAAAAATAATAATAATAAAAAAATGATGATAATAATAACAATAATAATAATAATAATTAATAATTAATAATAATAATAATTATAATTATAATAATAATAATAATAATAATAATAATAATAATTAATAATAATAATAATAATAAATAATAATAATAATATTAATAATAATTATTATAATTATAATTATAAAGATAATAATAATATATAATAATAATAATTATAAGGACTTTTTTTGTTTTTTACCTCTGATTTCTTAATAAGTGACATAATATTTTCTACAAAATTTGACTATGAATCAGATTTATTTAAGGCAATATTATTAATTTATCAAGTGCCTGCCTTTTTCAAGTGATTTCCATATAATCACTTGAAAAAGGCTGTGCCGAAAATTCGTGAATACCTTAAATAAATCTGATTCATAGTCAAATTTTGTAGAAAATATAATAATAATAATAATAATAATAATAATAATAATAATAATAATAATAATAATAATAATAATAATAAAAATTAATAATAATAAATAATAATTATAATAATTATAATAAAAATAATAATAATAATAATAATAATAATATATCTAAGCTATAGTAATTATAGCGACACATTGCTACAGCTTTTCTGTCATTACCATTAGGATATCAAAAGCTATAGATATTGTTTTACACAAATTTTATCAATTAAAAAAAATTTAATTTAATTAAAATAATCAATTATTTGTCAAATTAGTCTAAATTGATAAATAATTGATCATTAAATTTGTTTATTAAATTTATAATATCTAGTTTTGTCTATCCTATTTGATGATGGCAGGAAAACTGTCAGAATATATCGTAAAACGTTTGTTTGAATGGTACTTTCTTATAATTAAATTATTGCAGTGTTTATTAATTTATTTACATAATAATAATGATAATAATAATAATAATAATAATAATAATAATAATAATAATAATAATAATAATAATAATAATAATAATAATAAATAGTAATAATAATATTATTATATGTTACTCCAAATTTATAAATTGATATTAACAACGAACATACAATTAAAAGGTATGAAAAGCTGCTAATGTAAGGTATCAAGTTTATTAACGTGTAATTATGTAAGCTTGGAATGCCGCCAGTCAGTAGTCTATAAATTATACGGATTGTATCCATCATCAAGATGGATCGTAATCTCTAGTTCAAACACAAAAATAAGTTCATAAAATTACATAATCCAACACCGAGCCATAAAAAATGCCATTTTAGCACATTTATATTGAAATTTGATGAAGCAATCAATTAAAACAGTAACATTCAACCGTTGATTAGGAGGCTTTAGAGAGGAGAGTTAAGGCATCAGATAATTTAATACTTACCTATTAGTTTTCCGCTTTCATAATCTTCATCTATCAATAAATGGTTATAAAAATTATAATATTTATAACCATTAATCATTGAATAATATATAAATAATATCTCACTTCTCATTGGGTGGTTTCTGGGGTATCGGGAATAAATATAAAACCATATTAGCACTGTGCAAACTACTAGAAACAATGTCGAATTTGCACAAATTTACACTCAATAACGCAAATCATTTGTATATTTAAATCGTTATTTTTTTAGACAGTCGAAAAATCATGTAAAATAAAAATAAAGATGGTGGCGTGAAGATAATTAAATAGAAGAGTTAATTCTCGTGTTAAAATTATAACAATAAATTTAAATAATTTTAAAATTAAATTATTGAATGATAAATTGATTGATTGTAAAATTAATATTTAGGAATGATTGTAATTTCAAACTATTAAATATTTATGGAATGTTTGTGTATTAATATTCCCTGTTCAATTGTTAATTCATGCTTGCTAAAGTATCCTCAAAATAAATACTAAAAACATTTATGAGTAAAAACAACTTTAAATCGTTGGTTTAATATGGAATTGTAGATTTTTTTGAAATAAAGTTTCGAATTTATTATTAATTAGTTTTGATGGATGTACTTAATTTGCGAAACCAAACTGCTAATATAGCGACCACACAAGGACTGCTAATAGGTGAAAGGATAATAAAGAATTCTATTAATACTAACGATCGTTCAATGGCAAAGAATATAGTGCAAAATGACCAAATTGTTAACTTTGAAATGTCATACTTAAGGAGGGATTGGGGGGGGGGGGGGTAATATTGCATAAAGATGAAACATCCATGAAGAAGTCAAATGAATGTCTGTTTCTCTAATCCAATTGGAAATTGTAAAATTTTGTATTTTTCAATAATTGTCCTTGAGATATGTTTTGGATCAAAATGGTTGGAAGCTGAAACGTTTCCTCGATGGCTAACATTTGGAATGCTTCTATAGGATGATATGTTGATCAGATTCAAATGAAAGGATAATCAAATAGTGAGAGAAAAGATTATTATTAAACGGACGGATTCGAGTTTCAACTGACCCTTAAAGTAGGAGATGTAAATTTGAATGGACTAGCACGATATTTGGCTCAATTTAATGTTCCAATAAACCCCCTTTCCATAATTTATTTTAGAATTTGACACGAACTGAAATTTATTTTCCTGTGATATAGAAGTGCATATCAAAGTGATATTTCACAGTCATCACAACAAATGATAATTTACAAATAAAGGAGCCAACGGTGGATAATATTTACATCTGGAAATCAAAAACCAAACCACATACGAAGATCTATTTGATGTATCAAAACAAATATAGGCTAGCGAATTGCGTTGAACTAAATCATAAGTTAAAGTTGCGATGTGAAGGTTTTATGAAGTGATGTAATGAAACTGGGGGAGCTGTCAATTCAATTGGGGGAGCGAGAAAATTATAAGAATAATAAAATCAAAAACAAAAATCAAAAGTATCACATTGCTAGCTTTTATCTTTTCCTCGTTAGTCTTTTATCTTTATTTCTTTTCAGATTATTGAGTTGTTTTCTATTTTACAAGAATTTTGTCTAGCTTTTTTTGTCCAAGGTTTGTCCAAGTGTTTGAAACGAGTGTAAAAATGTTCATAAACTAATTTCATATAGCTTTTCATCCTCATATATTTAGGGGTCTAAAAATGCACCTCACGATGGTCAAGAACGTTCGGTTACATGAGAGGATTCAAATTTTACTTCTTGTTTTATACAGCTCAATTTATTGAGTGCAGGAGATTGGATTTGTTAATTGATTAGCACTGATCAATGGAAAGTGCACTTTGTGCTTCGTAAAAGTTGTTTTCTCCGATTTGATAACCGTAGAGAATGTGCAAATGTGATAGAGGGATTCTAAGTGATAATGGCGCCATATTATCCGATTATCCGTTTGGAATTCCCTATCAACATAATCGAATTTTAAGTTGAAAAAACAAATCTTTTTCGAATAACTGTAATTGAGCGCTACCAAAACATTGGATAGCAATTGGTTAATTGTTTAATATAAAGTATCGGTCCGATAGTGATATTCTGATGATTTAACACTTATAAGGTATTTCGATGCGTCAATTTGGAAATGATTAGGTTTGCTGGATCGGCGCAAATGTGATAAATCGCGCTCCGTTATCGAATAACCAAATACTTGCTACTGATAGCTGAATTCATACGTCATTACGTCACTGGACGTTATAATGATATCGGTAATGCATTATGATAATGCTCGCATACTTGTGCCAGAGGTCGCGCCATTTGCCACGACAGCACTTTCACTTGATCCTTCTAGTGAGATTGGCAACGTTTATCTCGCAAATAGCACAATAAATTTTCGTTTTACAGCATTTATCTTATTAATTGTTGACAACGATAATTCTCTCTGTCAGTCAGTGAATTTCACACAATTGTTACACAATAGTTTATTTTCAACCTATAAATCGCTTCATTTTGAAATAACAATATTATTATGATTCAGCATCACTATCTTTATATATTATTAACTATTGTTTCATTATAACTATTATTACTATTATTATTACTATTATTATTATTATTATTATTATTATTATTATTATTATTTATTGTTATTATTATTATTTATTGTTATTATTATTATTTATTATTATTATTATTTATTGTTATTATTATTATTTATTATTATTACTATTATTATTATTATTATTATTATTATTATTATTATTATTATATTGTTGTTATTATTATTTATTATTATTATTATTTATTATTTATTATTTATTATTATTATTATTATTATTATTATTTATTTATTTATTATTTATTATTATTATTATTATTATTAATATTATTATTATAATTATTATTAATATTATTTGTTAATATTATTATTATAATTATTATTTTTATTATTATTATTTATTATTATAATTATCATTATTTTTTTATTTTTATTATTAATACTTTTTTTATTTATTATAATTAATTAATGAATTATTGCTATTGTTGTTAAAATTATTAGTAATTGTTATTTTTATAATTATTATTTACTGTAAATATTAATTGTAACAAAGTGCTACGGTTTATAATTGTATATTGGTAGAATTTATAAAAAATAGCTATGGTAACTAATGAGGAAACTGTTGAAATGTAGAATTAATTAGTGAAATTCAGCTGAATATTCAAATAAAAAATAATTAATTATTAATAAATGACATTTTCCCGGGCCCAGAAAGACCAGTGCGACAGAGAATTCCGGATCTTACTGGTAGATGTTTCGGGGCCGCCAGCGACACTCAGCTCACAGTCAGAATTAGTGCATTTAATTACCCCAATTTTATTTCATCTTTTCTATCGACTTTTAATAGTGATTTTGGTGAAATAATGCAGATCCGTTCAGTTCTATGTGTTTATTTAATACCAATATTATCAAGGAAATCTTTCTCGTTGTCAAGGCAAATAATTCCTTTTTCTCAAAAGATTATTCAGATGCTTCTCAATGCGCTAGCTCAGTAGATGTAATTTAATAAAATAAATGCAAGGGCAATATCTCATATAATAGGTGGCCACAATTAGCTCATATAATTAGGGTCCATCACCACCGGCAAAGGGGTGAATCTAATGGAATAATGCTGAACGCCTACACAAACCATTCGATATGGTTAAAAGAACCAAGCAACAAGTCTGGATTACATAACCCTAATGCAAATTATTGTTACCAGGTGCCAAAATATATATTCAGCTAGAATATATTTCGACTGAATAACAGTCATCATCAGGTACTTCGTCTTGAACTTTAAACTATTTAGAACAAATCATCATTATTACTTAAACAAATTTCTGCTTTTAAATTCTCAAAACATTTTATCCAAAAAAATTAAAAATTTTGCTTTTTTTAAATCACAAATTCTACAAAATGTTTAAAAAAATTAATTTAAAAATTATACAAATCAGAGACTTTAAACAAAATTTAAATAAAATTTTCAGCAAAATATTTAAAAATTTTACCAAAACTATTTTACATTTAGTTACATCCTGAATCAAAAAATTGTGCTTACTAATATCAATCAATTCCATCAGTCGACTGTGATCGAAACCTTGGGAGCGGAAATGACGGGCAGCCATTCCAATGTATGTGCAAATGTATTGCATTCGAACAATATCTAAGTAGGAATTGAAATCCACTTATAAACACAAAATTCAGACGACAATTGTATTCACTGGTACTAATCAATTCTTTAAGTCGACAGTTATCAAGAACTTGAGAACGGAGATGATATATATATATATATATATATATATATATATATATATATAATATATATATATATATATATATATATATATATATATATATATATATATATATACTAGAACCTCTTTTTGTGCGATTTGAAGTTCTGCGGTTTTTTTAAATTCAACTTAAAAAAAATAATTACGTATAAACATGCACTATTTTCATATTTTAACGTACAAAGATTAGATTTTGGCTTGTTCATTTGAAAATGACCTGTAAAAACACGCACAAACATGATTCACACACATGTGCGTAACAGGAGGGTCCAAGCGGTTTTATTTTATTAAAAAACGGGTCATTGCTAATAGAATGCAGCCGGCACTATCCGATATTGAACATCCATGTAAATTTTGTCTCCCACTCTCTTATATTGTACAAGTGCATTGTTCAGTGTGCCCTTGGCAAATTACAAGTTACGACGTATCACTTCATCTTCCTTGTTTTTCAAGTTACTTTCTATGTTAGTTTTTATTATTTGTGCATTAATATTTTTATTTTATAATCTTAATAGATTTTTCTTTAATTTACTCTAGTATGGAGAGAAAAAAAATATACCAACGAAAAGCGATTTCTTTAGAAAGAAAAATTGAAATTTTAGATTCTTTGCAAAAAGGAGAAAGAATATGCGAGATCACTGATTTTGCTGTACATAAAAGCGTGTCAAAGCAGAAACGTGCTGAAATTGATGCTGATTTTAATGAAACAGAATCGTTGGAGAGTTCTTCTGAAAACGAAAGTCATTTCAAAACACGTTTCAGAAAATTGGCGCGAAGATTATCATTCAGCGACGACAGTTGTAATTAAAATAGATTTTACTTTAATGTAGGTATCTGTGAATGATAGCGAAACTCCTATTTTTTTAATAAAATAATTAAAAAGTAATTATGTAGATATGTGTATTTTTTTTCACTTTCCAAACTTTTTTATGCGATTTGAGCATATATATAAATATTGACAGTTTCGAAGTTATGCGGTTTTTAAAATTCTTAGAATGCATCTCACTTTTTCTATATAAGTCCTAGTTTTTTTTGTTCGATTTTTTTGTGCGACCTTCCGCAGAACGCATCTACCGCACAAAAAGAGGTTTAAGTGTATATATATGGAAGATAATAATTTGCTGGAATATATTGAGGATTCCAATGATTCAAGAAAGACAAATTTTGCTGAAGAAGCTCATTTGGTTTCACATCGAGGTCAAAAGACCATTTTTATAAAGAATTACAAGGTAAATATTATAATATTAAGCAAGAAGCCGCAAAACGTGTACTTGATATATGTAAGATCTGCTGAAGAAGAGCAGTAGAAAGGTTTGGATCACACCGTTATATGTTGGATTCTGAATGACAAAATGATGGATTTAAGTACATTTTAACAGTGATAAGCTGTGCTAGTAAATCGGCTTCGTTTTTTCTTTGTACTATAAAAACGGCTCCAGAAGTCTTTAAACAGTTAGAAGATTTATTTATATATCTGTCTGGATTTATCAGAAGAGAATTACATACAGAAAATGGATCTGAATTTAGAAGTAGGTTTGTATCATCTAATTGTAATAGCTTTAATGTTAGACAAGTATTTTAAGTTCCTCGTCATCCTGAATCACAGGGTCAAGTCGAATGTGGAAATTATAGAGCTGCTAATGATAGACGTGTCAGTTGATTTTTGTAGCTGAAATTTCAAACCTTTCTAATGAAGGTCTAATGAAGGAATTCAACAATTAGAAGAGTTGAGATATAACCATATGAGAAGAATAGCAAATATAGCAGCAAGAAGTAGGAACTACCAGACAAGTTCTCAACTTTCCAAAGGTTAAATATTACTTGCTATCATATTTCTAATAATTATTTTATTTATTTCTTGGAAAAATATAATTAACCCTTTGAGTGCCAAGGAGCGCGATCGCGCTCCTGCTCCAGTATGGACAAATTCGATCTCTATTTCATACTTGTCGATTTTTATTTATGGTTTTTTATTCCGAATGTGTATTTATAAGAAATAGAAATATTATTTATGCTATATATTATATTTTTATGTTGAGAATAGTCCAGTTTTCGAAGTGAAAGACGCACAATAATCACATTAGTTAAATGCAACCCTATTCTATTTATGATATTAAAAACGCTGTTTCCAAAGACTTCGGTTTCGGTTTAGAGAAATTACTGTGAATTTATTGAATTGTTATTGGATTTGTTACAAATACATCGATAAAGGTGATCATTCTGGATTTTACAATTTCAAGCCTTATTGTGCTGTGATTGCTGAATTTGGTTTATATTTAATTGCTAAATGTCCTGCTGCCATAAAATGCCTCTCGTGATAGTTTTGATGCGGTTTGGCAGTTGACGTTTCCCATAGTAGAGCTGCTACCTTGTATTCATTGATTTCCTTGGTGAAATTGTCAGAGCACTCGATTTGAGATTTAAATTTTTTGAATCTTTAAAGTTAATTGATTTATCATTTAACCCTTTGAGTGCCAAGGAGCGCGATCGCGCTCCTGCTCCAACATGAACAAATTCGATCTCTATTTCATACTTGTCGATTTTTATTCGGTTTCGGTTTAGAGAAATTACCAGGTCGCAATTATTGTTTGTAGTGGTAAAGAGGGGGGACCTGTAAAGAGATCAAACCTAATTTGTTGTAAGTGCAAAAAAGGGCTTCGTGGATTATGTATTGGGCAACATAAATGTACATAAGGGATAGATTGTATGGTAAACGAATAACGTTTTATTTTTCATTTATTTTGTAGAAATTATACTATTTTTTCAAATCATTTTTTGTTTTTTAAATACTTTTCGTAAATAAAATGCTTAGAAAGTTACAGAGAAATATATTTTTAAATTTCTATTTTCCTCTAGCAGAGTGGCATTTTTAGCTAATCCTCTTAAAATCATGTTGGAACTCAAAGGGTTAATATTAATTTTTGGTATTTTTATTACGAAGTTTATTATTCCTATCTAAAGGACTTTATTCGTCCGACACAAACCGAATTCTCTTCTGTGATTCTTTCTTCATTTATTCTTTATTCTCGTCGTATTGAAAATATTATTGCTCAATAAAATTAAGGGAAACTTCAATTATAATTTCAATCTAGTAATAATAATTTAACAATTTAAAAATCTAGGGAGTCAGTGTCACGGCAATTGGTATCATATGGCCAGGTGGGGGACAATGCTGGGGGAGGGAGGGGAAATTTAACTAATTTATCGATCGGGCACGAATAAATGTCCAATATGTGTGAATAATAAATAGATCTGTTGAGTAAACCATCAATAGCACAGATACAATCAATAATCCTCCGTGTGAGTGCAAGAATCCAATAACGTGCTTAATGAAGCGTGATATGAAACAAATGTAAGAATATCATTAATCTAATTGTTAATATGGCAAGCTCACTCAGCCGACACATGAATAATATACATCAATTTTATCATTTTTATACATATGTAAATATGATATACTGGTCTGTCAGGACTTGCTCTGCAACAAGTTACATGAAATGTGAGTCTCGGTTCGGAATTCATTCAAGTGAAGGCTCATGTAAATATTTGTCATAATTTGAAGTTTTATAATTATTATTAATGCGACTTAATTATTCTTTAAATATTTTGGTTTTGGTGCCGATTGAGATGAGTTGTATTAGATAGAGAAATATATGATAGCATTATTATTATTATTATTATTATTATTATTATTATTATTATTATTGATATTATTATTATTATTATTATTATTATTATTATTATTATTATTATTATTATTATTATATCAGATAAGTAAATAATAAAATAAGCCCTTGCTGCAAACTAATAATTATATCGATAAAACAATTTTATCAAATAATCATCTTCAATTGATTATTATTTGATAAAATTGTTTTATCGATATAATTATTAGTTTGCAGCAAGGGCTTATTTTATTATTTATATGATATTTTAATTTATGCTGCTACCTAGGAAGCACCGTTTTATTATTATTAATATTTATTATTGTAATGCCATGGTTAGTAAAAACACATTTGGTCACAAATTGTCATAATTATAATTGTCATAATTACCCGAGGAAATCAAGAAAAAGGTCCAAAAATAAATCCTAATACATTCAACTCCCCCCCCTACTGAGACAGAATCAGTGGAAATTTACCTGATTCGGTGCCAGAGTTGATCATCTCGATTCCTGTAGAAGTCGTGTGTAAATCCTCGGCCACTTCATTTGACATGAGAAATGCTTCATCTGATAGATTTTCATTATTAATTGTACAATTTGGGAGATACTTTGTGACTAGCATTTTTGCCCATAGCTCCAAGGACTTATTGAAATAATTCAACACTATGTAGATACCATAGAAAAAAATGAATACAATTGCCTCATACCTAACAATAGGATTAATGTTTAATTTCAATTAATGAATTTTTAATAAAGAATTCCCAGAAAATAAATAAATCGGAAAATTTTAATAAAAATTAAGATGATAATAATAAATAATAATATTAATAATAATTTAGCTGCTAAAATAACATCTGATGAAAATATAAAGTGAAATGTCACAACGAAGTCATACAAAGATTTTGTCGTCTTATAAGGTTGATATTTACAACAATTTTACATGGAACATTGAAAATGTTTGACTAAGATGATTGCATACCTATAACTCTTCAAAGTTGCTTTATAAGATTTTATTTTGGTGATCCTGATTCAGACGGTGATCCAAGATCTGATTGATGATCCACGAAGTACAAATAAATCCCTTTCATGCATCATTGGATATTGCTTAAAAATTCATAATTCCCTAAACCAGAGCCTTTCACTTTGTTGCTACACAAACTCAGTGTAAAAATCAATCCATCCAATTTCTATAAAAAAAGGTTTAAGGCCTAAACATCAACAATCGTCAAGACAATGAAGTCGTTAAAACAGAAAGAACTTTACAATCATATACGGTGCTTCTCGTTGACTACTTTTTAAAAAAATTTCAATTCTTAGTATTCCTAATTTACGTTTATTTTTGCGCGCTTTTGTCGGGGAGCCATTTAAAAATGAGCTTCAAATGGAACTTCCAGTTCTTCCTCCCCAAAAAAAGAAATGAATCATGTTTTATCCAGCACGAAAACCGTTGGAAATATTCTCTTAGCATTGCCTCTTAGGACTAGTCCTTACTCCGACGGCTGTAGGCATTTTTTATGTAAATAACTACCTGGACTTTAAGTATCTCAAAAATACTTTAGAAGAGTGATAAATATATGATAAATATATGATAGATACAAGACAGTCACATCTAATACTGTAAAATCCAATGAGAAAATGATACAAAATAAATAAAATTTATGATCTATTAGATAGAATTATTTGACAGATTAATCAAAGTTCATCGTAATTAGAATTCATTTGAATAAAATCGGATTTTAGAGACTTTAAATGATTGTTATTATAAAGTAAAATAGCACACGTATTCCCCCCCCCCCCGGTTCAAATGGTTTTTAAATGTGCATTTCATTATAACTTTATGTCGTTGATTGCTATAGGACACTATGTAGGCTATGGGCTCTGTAATAGATGAAATTTGTGACAAATATGTATATCATTATAGGGTACCATTGACAGAACCAACACGATAAAACGAATTTTCGGCACAGCCCTTTTATAATCATTATTTATTAATATTTTCTACAAAATTTAACTATGAATCAGATTTTGTAGAAAATATTATGTCACTTATAAAGAAATCAGAGGTGAAAAAAAAGTCCTTATAATACTATTTATTAATTTTATAAAATAAGAAATGAATTTATTTTATATTTTTATTGATTTTATTGGTTGATTTTAATTTTAATTAATTAATGGCTATATATATATATATATATATATATATATATATATATATATATATATATATATATATATATATATATATATATATATATATATATATATATATATATATATATAAAATAAATATATGAAGCATGTTACAGTTTCAGTGCATTGATAATAATAATGAGAGCAAATAATAGTAAGCGTAACCGTCCATTCATGTCACAGTTAATTGATAATTCATTTCATTCATCATTTTAACCAATCACAGTGATATGATTTGACCAGCTTCGTACTGCACATCGTGAACCCAAACGTCTTGGTTATTCACTTGGTATGCTCCCACAATATATAATAATTTAAACATCGAAAATTGATGGCCCATTTTTAATAAAAATACTAAAATGCCAATTAAATAAAATATTTTGATTTTCTTCTTGTAAGAGACATTTTTAGTATTTTCTAATTCTGATGTTTCCCAATAATAAGTTAACAGTGGAAGAAGACAATTATTATTTTATAAATAAATAATTAAATAAATTTGGGAACGATTTATTTTAAAGAAAACGCCAATAAAAAACTCTTCGTACGATATATTTCGACAACATAACTGTCATCTTCAGGTACAAAACCAACTAAAAATATTATGTATTAACTTATAATATAAGTGAGCACAATAGAGGTTGTAAAAGTAAAATAGGAATGTCTGATTTTAGAATTTTGTGGAAAAGTTGTAATAATCATTGCGAACGCGTGATATGTGAAGAATTTTTGATAAGGTCATTGGATCGAAAGATTAATGTACAAAGTGGTGTGACTACGAATGTTTTAAGTGCTTTTAAATAGTTTAAGTATGTTAAATCATGTTTATGTATTGTTTTTTTTTAAAAAAACTTTTTTAATATTATTAAAATAATTTAATTTATAAATTACATTAATTTTTAAAATTATAATATAGATAAAAAATTATAATATTTATATAAATAACATTTTAAAATTAGTTAAAAGTATTTGAATATTTTTTAAATATTTATTTATTACAAAATTAATTAATATATATAAAAAAATAATTTGTTTAAATTATAAGTTAATTAATAATATTTTTAGTTGGTTTTGTGTACCTGAAGGTGACAGTTATGCTGTCGAAATATATCGTACGAAGAGTTTTTTATTGGCGATATCTTTTAATTATTACTTTCTTCCATTTTAGATTTGTTACTAGAAAAAAATGGTATTAATGTTGATGGATCATATTTTGATTAAATAATAAATTATTAAATATATTTGTATGCCTTTTGAGAATTATAATCCATTTAGCGGACATTTCATTCCGGACTACATAATAGAAAGCCAACAGACACAGGCCTATACAGTACTTCTAATAGCTTTTGTGACTTGAAATATAATAAAAATACAAATTTTAGGATTTGATTTTTAGATCTTGGTCATTATCCTATACAAGTTTTTATAAGATCGTTTCTCATTTAAATAAAAATGAATATTCAAATAGTTTTGTAGAAAGACTGACTAAGTAAATCATTGATGGCTTTTTTGATTTGCGCCGGATGAAAATAATGGAAATTATAGTTCATTTAGTGATGATAAACCTATTTAGTTATTGTATATTTTATTTTATATAGGCTTCCGGTCATTTCCACATGGACTCAGTAACATAGTCGATTGAGAGGCGCGAGTAATAATATTGAGGATAGAAAAATGTGTAAAGGAGCAACTGATTTTAAAGATTTTAAAACTTTATACAAAAAAAATTAATAAAAACTGGGAAAGGATTTTATGTGAGGTATTTATGATTAAATCACAATTAACATTCAATCAGTAGCAAATTTATTGAGATTATTTAATTAAATCAATAAATCATAATTATTACATCATTAATATTTCAGTATATAACATTTGACACAGATTTTTATTACAGACTGATAATAAGGATAATTTCCTTCAAGTAGATTTTTTTCTTTATTATTATTATTTTCAAATGACATTATATTTTAATAAATATAAATATAATGTCATTTGAAAATGAAAAGAAATCAGTGGTGAAAATCAAAAGTTCTTATAATATATATATATTTCATTCTTCATTTGCTCCCATGCTAAATATGACTCACTGAATAAAAATAATAGTTATTATAATAACATTAATTATATATATATATAATTAATGTTATTATAATCACTATTATTTTTATTCAGTGAGTCATATTTAGCATGGGAGCAAATGAAGAATGAAATGCAAATGACTAAAACTAAGGAAATGCAAAGGATTATTACCGAAAATTATGACTAGTTTGATCCTGAATTCTCCCATTTCAGGCTAATATTTACTCGCCAAATGTTACAGATTAACAATAACAAAGCCGTTTAAAATAAAACAGATTTCTAATATAAATAAAACAATAAATTAAATTCATTATTATTTTTAGGGTTTAATATAACTTTCTATTTGCTTTTAATTTGTTTAAATCGATTGTTCGTTAATTAAAATAAACATTGAAAAACCTTACCAATAAACGAGATTATCATAAATAACCAGTGCCAATAGGATAATGGAGATCGAATAAAATGCACAATCACGAAACAATGGCCACCAATTTAATTGAATGACCTAATAATAATAATAATAATAATAATAATAATAATAATAATAATAATAATAATAATAATAATAATAGTAATAGTAATATTTGTTAAGTGTTTATTTATTAGAAAATTAAATTAATATATAAAAAATATAATTTGTTTAAATTATAAGTTAATTCATAATATTTTTAGTTGGTTTTGTGTACCTGAAGGTGACAGTTATGCTGTCGAAATATATGGTACGAAGAGTTTTTTATTGGCGTTTTCTTTTAATTATTATAATAATAATTATAATTATTACAGACATTATTTACAGACATTTCAAAATTTCTAAGATTTTTATTCAAGTAGTTGATGGGTTAGACACGGACTGTTTTTCACTAAGGGGCGAATTCTGCTAAAACATCTTATAATTCTGAAACACTTCTAAGTAAAGCCCAATATTACTGAAGTTAGTCGTCTCATAGAAACCGCTTATAGTATTTGTGCCAGCGAACTCTTGACAAGTAGGCTTAAATGTTGTACTGGGTCAAATATGCATTTAGTAAGTACAGCAGGCGGTTGTTTTGAGAAATTTTATATTATTTGTATATTTTGGTGGAGGTTTAAAATTTTTTTTAATTCTCTTGTTTAAATGAAGTGATATTTATTTATTTATTTTTGTACCCTTTTCAAGAGTCCTGGGCAGATGAATTCATTTCCATGAACAAACTATACATTCTTGAATTATTTCCATTTCAGCAAATATACATTCTTGCAACAGCTTGTCAATATTTAAATGATAATACAATGCGACAGTTTGTATATTATTTGATTTACTGAAATGTAGTGCTTCCAACACATATAATCTTTACTCGAGGACTCTTTGATTTCCAGTATTTCGCCAGTACTCGGTCAACCGGATAAGTTCGCCGAGTAACCGAGTAGCTTACTCTATACATAATTTTGCTTTCTTCAAGCAATAAATATCAGAAATTTGAATTTTTGTAACATAAAATAAACGTTTGCTTATTGTTTACAATAATGTGTATTTATGTTAATTTTTGTTTTGTGTTCAATTACTAACCACACATAAGTAAATATATATTTCAGTATTAATATAATTTATATATATATGTGTGTGTGTGTGTCATTTTCAATCCCACTGCAACCATTTTCGTTTGTAATCATAATCAAATTCATTAATAACTCGATTTAATTGCTAAAACTTTATTTTTAAAATATGATATTTTTTAAACAATGCTGATTCATAATATTATTCAAATATGGTTGTAAACGTACATTTCGATATACTGTATATATTTTTATATAAAATTATATTTAAAATTTAATTCAAACTCTTAATACTATAGATAAAATAAAAATTTGACAATATTAAAATCAACTATTTTTAGCAATTCAGTGGCCAATCAGAATTAATGAATTTGATTATGATTACATGGGGAAATGATTGCAGTGTGATTGCAAATGATAGCCACTAAAATATTGAGAGTTTAGGATTTTTTAAGAAACGATAATTAGAAATTACGAATTTCAAGCCGAAACAGGGACATATAAGATATACATTAAATCATTCAGAAACCACGGTATCAATTTAAAACGTCAGACCAGAACGGTAAATGATTTTGATATATCCTAAATTGCAGTCATTATTAGGTAGGACTGTGAATATCCAAATTATCGAAACTTAGAGGCATCTTAACATTTATCAGTAGCGAAAGAGAATCAGTGGAGGAAATTATATCGAAATGTCCAATGTTTCGTACAATTCTCAAATGTGACGCTATTTGGAGCTTTGTAAAAACGTTCTAACATTTTTTGAAAAAAAGATGAAATTTAGCACAAGTTAAAAGCCAAAATAAAATCAGGACAAAAATATCGCTTTGTGAAGATATGTTAATGTGAAACTGTAATCAATTTCGAGTCAAAGTGTTCTTGATTCGGTTTCTACAAGAACAATTGACAAAATTCGGGTAGATTTTGATCGTAACTTTATTGCTTCCGTATACATGGTCCAAAATTAAACCAGCTGTAAGCCAATTATATGATAACCTCGTGTTTCACTTAGCCGTGGTTACACGGTTACGCAAAACATAAGGAACCTGGTCATGTCAATGCCACTAAAGATGGTCATATCAAAGAATTTTCGGAAAACGACGGACCAAGAGAATCGAAGCGGATTAATTGAATGAATTGGACAACAACGATTTTTTACATAATAAATTTGTTAAGAAGTGAAACTTTGAAAAATTATACTAGCTAAAATGACGGAATTTGTTTATGTTTGCTCTTAGATATAAAACCTAGATATAGGAGTTTAGCATTCAGTTCAATCATGCATGGCCGAGCTATGGTCCCTCCACCCTATAATATTGATAATATCGAATTGTTAAAAGAAACTGTTTCGATTTTAGAACTGTCAAAAGCTGATGTTTTTGAATTAAGTAAACAAGATGTAAGGAGTTCTAAAACTCTTATTTAAAAATAATAGTGTGATCAGCTAATTGAAATAACTATTTGTGTTAAATTTGTAAATTAAAATTTTTATTAAATTATATCATATTATAATAAATTATATTAAAGTATTTTAAATTAAATAAATTATATTTGTGATCGATAGCTATATTAATATTAATAATTACCACGTCTCAATTGTTTTAATTTGCAGATAAGAGAAAAATCTTAAATTTACATTGTGTGATAATTAAATAAATATTAGAAGAAGACTTGAATTTAATTGCGTCTAACACAGGAGATGAAACCTTACTATCGTCTTTTAATATTTATAATTTATTAAAACTGCACTCGCCACAGAATTCTTTAATAACCAGAAATCTCGAAAAGAAAAATGACGACATAATAAAAAAATAATCCACAGCTTATTTCCTAACAATTCGAAAAGTGGGGAAAGTCTCAGTACTGGTGAATATGATGAGATTGAATGTATGAACCCGTACACGATATGAAAAAGGTGTTATTCTTCCTTTACGATATCGAAACACCAAAATACACAGAATTTAAACATGCAAGGCAACTGGACGTAAATAAACAGAATGAGCCCAGAGAACATTTGTGCACTATTTTACTTGAAAATTATTTAATGAAATGTTATTAAATAAAATTTTGGGTTTCCAGTTTCGCGCATGATATCCGAGTAATCGATTACCCCCCCCCCCACAATTTTTGTTGCAATACCCGAAAATCTGAATAGTGCAAAAAAACAAATTGATGTCTTCAACAGGTCAAAAATGATGTCGGGTGTAGGATGAAATATTTGCACAAAATATTACAAAGCGCACTCGATGTGTCGATAGTAAATAACAATGTTGATCATCAATTGAATGTAAACATTTTCTCAGCGAATGTCACAACAAACATTGAGCCGATCAACGACAACAAATGATCCAGATAAAACACAGTGAGTACTGAATCAGTTGCTTTAGTGAGTCTGCTATTCAATCCTGGCCCATTAATCAAACGTTTCTATGGGGCAGCAACTGATCCAATACATAGAAAACCTTAAAGTGCATTTGTCAAATTTCCTAAGGAAAACGACACTGAAAACTAAAAAACTGGGGAAAGAAATGAATGGGAATATCAAGGGCATATTATTTTCAAATATTTTCACGTTTTTCATTTGAGAGCATTTGAGAAATTTTCTCAACAGTTTTTCACTGGGAATTAGAGTAAAGTGATTTTTTCTAAATTCCTTATATCAATCATTTAAACAAAGTATTTAAACAAAGTGGATTTGTTAACTCTACAAATGACTTTTGCAAACTTAATTTTCTGTTATGGAATTTTTTTAATTTTAGTTTTAATTTTTTGGTTTATTAAACGTATAAAATATCTACAGCTGTTTTCTAGTGAGTGACAAATATGGAAACAATAATAACACGTTAATAACAATAATTAAACTTTTCCTACGCAATCTTTGGAGCACTCCGCAAAGCTCTTCATAAACTTTTGGTTTCTTTGCAGTAATAATTTATTATTTATAACAATGTAATATTTACATGTGGCATTTCAAATGCTAGATTGATAGTTTTTGTTTAAATTATCTATATAATAAAATTTAAATAAAATCTTGAAAACTTGGATAATTTATAAATGAAACATTTAAATAGCAACAAATCAACTTTTCACAATTGATTTGTCAGTGCAGAATTGTGAGGATTTTTTATTGAGGAAATTTATGTTTCACATAAATCAGATTTGAATTCTTGACAATTCGTTTGATAGTTTCAATTCGGTTTCATATAATTGAATACTATTCAATTTATTTTTTTCAATTTCATTTTAATAATAATTATAATAATAATAATAATATTAATAATAATAACAATAATAATAATAAATAAATAATAATATTAATAATAATAATAATAATAATAATTAATTAATTATAATAAATAATAATTAATAATAATAATAATAATATTAATAATAATTAATAAAAATAATTAATAAAATTAATAATAACAATAATAATAATAATAATAAATAATAATATAATAATAATAATAATAATAATAATAATTAATAAAATAATAATAAATAATAATAATAATAATAATAATAATATTAATAATAAATAATAATAATAATAATAATAAATAATAATATTAATAATAATAAATAATAATAGTTACTGTTTTGGCGAAAAGAGCTGATAAGCCAATTACAAACATAAGATTATAGTCCGCTGAGCCTACAACCGCCCCAAGAGCTATGTCATCCTTAAATGATTAAAATAAATTAACAAGTTATTTTTGCTTTTATTATTATTATTATTATTATTATTAATATTATTATTATTATTATTATTATTATTAATATTATTATTAATTATTATTATTATTATTATTATTATTATTATTATTATTATTAATATTATTATTATTATTATTATTATTAATATTATTATTATTATTATTATTATTATTATCATTATTAATATTATTATTATTATTATTATTATTATTATTATTATCATTATTATTATTATTATATTATTATTAATTATTATTAATATTATTATTATTATTATATTATTATTATTATTATTATTATTAATATTTATAAATAAATAATTAAATAAATTTGGCAACGATTTAATTAAACGATAACGCCAATAAAAAACCTTTAGTACGATATATTTCGATAGCACAGCTATCATCTTCAGGTACTCAAAACCAACTAAAAATATTATGAATTAACATTTTATTTAAACAAATTATTTTTTATTAATTTAATTTTTTAATAAATAAATATTTTTAAAAATATATTTTAAATTAATTTTAAATTTTAAATTTTTTACTTATATTCTAATTTTTAAAAATTAATGTAATTTAAAATTTTCAATTATTTTAATAATATTAAAAAAAACAAACATGATTTAACATACGTAAACTATTTAAAAACATTCAAAACATTCGTAGTCACAGCACTCTGCACATTAATCTTTGGATCCAATGACCTTATCAGCAATGCTTCACATATCACTCGTTCCCAATAACTATGGGTGTGAATTGAGTGTTGATCTGGGTGATGGTAAAAATGGATATAAAAAAATTGAGCCTAAATATGTGTTAGTATTGCCGTACTCTGAAGGATTTACAAATTATAAGAGGAAGTTGGGTAAACTGATAGGAAATTTAGAGTATAAGATCGTCTCTAATTCGTGTAAGGTACGCAATATGTTTATTAATAAATCAAAAACTCCGGTTGGATTGTGTTCTGATCTCGTTTATCAATTTACATGTAATGGGTGTAATGCCACATACATTGGAGAGACTTCCCGTCATCTCTGTACTCGAGTTCTAGAGCATTGTCGATTGAAGGGTTTGACCAATATTAGTGAGCACAATAGAGACTGTAAAAGTGATATCGGAATGTCTGATTTTAGAATTTTGTTGAGAAGTTTTAATAGTTATTGGGAACGAGTGATATGTGAAGCATTGCTGATAAGGTCATTGGATCCAAAGATTAATGTGCAGAGTGCTGTGACTACGAATGTTTTGAATGTTTTTAAATAGTTCACGTATGTTAAATCATGTTTGTTTTTTTTAATATTATTAAAATAATTGAAAATTTTAAATTACATTAATTTTTAAAAATTAGAATATAAGTAAAAAATTTAAAATTTAAAATTAATTTAAAATATATTTTTAAAAATATTTATTTATTAAAAAATTAAATTAATAAAAAATAATTTGTTTAAATTAAATGTTAATTCATAATATTTTTAGTTGGTTTTGAGTACCTGAAGATGATAGCTGTGCTATCGAAATATATCGTACGAAAGGTTTTTTATTGGCGTTATCGTTTAATTATTAATATTATTATTATTATTATTATTATTATTATTATTATTATTATTATTATTATTATTAATTATTATTATTAATTATTATTAGTATTATTATTAATATTATTATTATTATTATTATTAATATTATTATTAATTATTATTATTATTATTATTAATATTATTATTATTATTATTAATATTATTATTATTATTATTATTATTATTAATATTATTATTATTATTATTATTATTATTATTATTATTATTATTATTTTTTTTTATTATTATTATTATTATTATTATTATTATTATTATTATTATTAACAATATTATTATTATTATTATTATTATTATTATTATTATCATTATTAATATTATTATTATTATTATTAAACGATAACGCCAATAAAAAACCTTTCGTACGATATATTTCGATAGCACAGCTATCATCTTCAGGTACTCAAAACCAACTAAAAATATTATGAATTAACATTTAATTTAAACAAATTATTTTTTATTAATTTAATTTTTTAATAAATAAATATTTTTAAAAATATATTTTAAATTAATTTTAAATTTTAAATTTTTTACTTATATTCCAATTTTTAAAAATTAATGCAATTTAAAATTTTCAATTATTTTAATAATATTAAAAAAACAAACATGATTTAACATACGTAAACTATTTAAAAACATTCAAAACATTCGTAGTCACAGCACTCTGCACATTAATCTTTGGATCCAATGACCTTATCAGCAATGCTTCACATATCACTCGTTCCCAATAACTATTAAAACTTCTGCAGCTGTTCCAATATTCAAAAGGTTTATGAAGGTTTATAACTCCCTCAAAAGAAAGGAACTAGACATTAGTTTTCTTGAGACTTGTTTAGAAGAAAAGATGATTCCTTCGTTCATTTATAAAATGAAACTAAGTGATTGTCTTTCTAGTAAAGATGTCCAATTAATACATAGAAGAACGTTAAGAAGAATGTTGGAATCAGAGAAAATAAGGAGAACTTCCATTGATAAAAAACTAACAAATATTGGATTAATGTTAAATAATGCTACGAATGAGTTTTGTTTACAGGTATGTGTAGAATGGTGTATCAAAAATTCGATTGTGCAAATAAAATTTAAAGAGAATGCTCATATTAAAAAATTGATTAATTTGAGAAAAATATTTGGGATTTCTAAATTTAGTGTGGAGAATACTGTGATAAATTTGAGTAAAATAGTGTTGAATGATGATGAAGAGCGTGTTTTAAAATTTGGTCCAAATCACTGTATTAAGAATCGCTTGGATGAAACAAAATTGTGTGCAAAAATTAAAAGTTTATATTTTCATATAGCCCGATCGATGAAAGGCATTAATGGTAATTATGTGAAGAGCTCGTTAAGTGCAAGTACGATGGAATATATCGATAAAAACAAAAAGCAGAATATTAGGGATTTTATGACTTTAAAAAACTTAGCTAAAAAAAATATAAATATCTGTAAGTTTGACAAAGGAAATGGGATAGTTATTCTTGACCATGATGTGTATGTAAATAAGTTGAATGATTTGTTAAATTCTCCTCAGTTTGTGAAATTGCCAAAGGGTCGGAAGAATGGAAAATTACCTCCTCTTAAGGATGAAGAGTTTGTGCAAAAAATGTTAAATGGTTTTATTGAGAAGAAGCTTATTGATGAAGAGGTAGGTAAGTCTATTCGTCCAATAGGATCGCAGCCAGCTAAATTATATGGGCTACCAAAAATCCATAAAGATGGTGTACCTATGAGACCAGTTTTGTCGATGGTTGGTACTGCCCAGTATAAAATAGCAAAGTTTTTAGATGGATTATTAAAACCGTTAATGCGATCAGAGTTTGAATGTAAGGATAGCTTTGAGTTTGTTTCTTGTATTACAAAGCTACAAAAACGATCTATGAATGATGTTATGGTTTCGTTTGATGTTTGTAGTTTGTTTACGAATGTGCCACTGGTTGAGACAATTGACTTATGCTGTGCGTTGTGGAATGAAAATGATTCGGAACATCCCATTTTGGATAGAAGGTCATTTCGAAAACTTCTTGAATTTGCTACTTCAAATGTCAATTTTCTTTTCAATGATGAATGGTATCAACAAATAGATGGAGTCGCTATGGGTTCCCCTTTAGCACCAACGATGGCATCAATATTTTTGGCTAGTTTGGAAAAGAAAATTGCTTCTTTCCAATTTGAAAAACCTTTTGTTTATAAAAGGTATGTGGATGATATTTTTCTTATATTTGAAAACCAGAAACATGTAGAACCGTTTTTGCATTTTATGAACAGTTTACATAAAAACATTGTATTCACATGTGAAACGGAGAGAAAGTCATCAATTGCGTTTTTGGATTTGTTAATTCAACGCAAAGATAAACAGTATGAAACAGAGATTTATAGAAAACCAACTGATACTGGTCTTTATACTTCTCCAGAAAGCTTTTGTGAATTTAAGTATAAGAGAAATATGGTGAAAGGATTGATTTATCGTTCATGGGCTTTATCTTCTACTTTTGCTAATTCGGTAAAAGTGTTGATAAATTGGTTGAGTTGTTGATAAAGAATAGATATTCTAAATCATTTTTATTGTTGATGATAAAAGAAACTGTTGATAAATTGATTAAAAATCCTAAGGATCCATGTTGTGGAAAGTCTGAATGTAATTTGTCGGATGGGTGTGAATTGAGTGTTGATCTGGGTGATGGTAAAAATGGATATAAAAAAATTGAGCCTAAATATGTGTTAGTATTGCCGTACTCTGAAGGCTTTACAAATTATAAGAGGAAGTTGGGTAAACTGATAGGAAATTTAGAGTATAAGATCGTCTCTAATTCGTGTAAGGTACGCAATATGTTTATTAATAAATCAAAAACTCCGGTTGGATTGTGTTCTGATCTCGTTTATCAATTTACATGTAATGGGTGTAATGCAACATACATTGGAGAGACTTCCCGTCATCTCTGTACTCGAGTTCTAGAGCAGTGTCGATTGAAGGGTTTGACCAATATTAGTGAACACAATAGAGGCTGTAAAAGTGATATCGGAATGTCTGATTTTAGAATTTTGTTGAGAAGTTTTAATAGTTATTGGGAACGAGTGATATGTGAAGCATTGCTGATAAGGTCATTGGATCCAAAGATTAATGTGCAGAGTGCTGTGACTACGAATGTTTTGAATGTTTTTAAATAGTTTACGTATGTTAAATCATGTTTGTTTTTTTTAATATTATTAAAATAATTGAAAATTTTAAATTACATTAATTTTTAAAAATTAGAATATAAGTAAAAAATTTAAAATTTAAAATTAATTTAAAATATATTTTTAAAAATATTTATTTATTAAAAAATTAAATTAATAAAAAATAATTTGTTTAAATTAAATGTTAATTCATAATATTTTTAGTTGGTTTTGAGTACCTGAAGATGATAGCTGTGCTATCGAAATATATCGTACGAAATGTTTGTTATTGGCGTTATCTTTTAATTAAATCGTTGCCAAATTTATTTAATTATTTAATTATTATTATTATTATTATTATTATTATTATTATTATTATCATTATTATTATTATTATTATTATTTTTATTATTATTATTTATTATTATTATTAATTATTATTATTTATTATTATTATTATTATTATTATTATTATTATTATTATTATTATTTTATTATTATTATTATTATTATTATTATTTTATTATTATTATTATTATTATTATTATTATTATTATTATTATTATTAATTATTATTAGTATTATTATTAATATTATTATTATTATTATTATTAATTATTATAATTATTATTATTTTTATTATTATTATTATTATTATTATAATTATTATTATTATTATTATTATTGGCATTATTATAATTATTATTATTTTTATTATTATTATTATTATTATTATTATTATTATTATTATTATTATTATTTTATTATTTTTTTTTATTATTATTATTATTATTATTATTATTATTTATTATTATTATTATTATTATTATTATTTTTATTATTATTATTATTATTATTTTATTATTATTATTTATTATTATTATTATTATTATTATTTATTATTATTATTATTATTATTATTATTATTATTATTATTATTATTATTATATTATTATTATTATTTTTATTATTATTATTATTATTATTATTTATTATTATTATTATTATTATTATTAGTATTATTATTAATATTATTATTATTATTATTATTAATTATTATAATTATTATTATTTTTATTATTATTATTATTATTATCATTATTATTATTATTATTATTAATTATTATAATTATTATTATTTTTATTATTATTTTTATTATTATTATTATTATTATTATTATTATTAATTATTATTAGTATTATTATTAATATTATTATTATAATTATTATTATTTATTATTATTTTTATTATTATTATTGTTATTATTATTATTATTATTATTATTATTATTATTATTATTATTATTATTATTATTAATTATTATTAGTATTGAATATAAACTCACAGTAATGAGTAAATTATGAGAAATTAATGGAATATTGGGAGAATCAAAAATGCAAAAATAAAAGTTTACCTTTGCAATGAATACTCCAATGATTGTAGTTGCTAATTCCGGTGCTGAACTGCCAGCAGCCATGAACGTCGCTCCTGCAACATCTGGTTGAAGTTTGAGATCTGAATGAGAGGAAATGTTAATAAATCCCATTTCATTGAATGGTGACACCATCTGGTCTGTATTATTCTTATATATTTTATACAAACGGAAATTTAATTTAGTACTGGTTACAAAATATAAATTTTACGAAATCAACTTTCAGAACTCGATTCAATCCCTGGAACCTTTCAACAATGTAGAATCCGTGCAGTAAAATTTGTGAACCATGAAGCATTTTAGCTGACCACTAAAATGCAATAATTAGTACCATTAACCTATATATTTCTGATCTAGACATTTCTACACTGCCGGTGGAGGAAGTCACTAAACTCTTTGAGGATTTCTTTTATAAGCGTAAAGTACAAAACTCTAGAAAAAGACATGACAAAGGTTCATTACTTTTCAATAGGGAAGTTTGCAATTGACTTATAATTCCCCAATTCATTCTCTCCTATTCCTTTCCCATGTCAGTAATGTCATGGAGTTATAATGATTTGAGCGGCGTGGAACATTTCATTGTTCTTCATTACCTTATTTTTCCAATGACATGCCCCTTTATTAAATTCATTTGAAACTGGAAATATCATCTCTTTCATTATATTACTTTTGACAAATCAATTTATGATCGCATTCGCACAATCAATCCTGGTCAAACATTTATCCAATGAAATTCAAATAGACAAAATATTAATCAATTCACTCATAATTTACTGTATAATTTTATTATTTCTTTCCTCATAAATTTTCCTCCTTCGTTTTCCTATTCCAAAGAAGTGAGTAGGACGGAAAGAAATACTCCAATTGTATATAAAGAATTTGCAAATTAGCAAGCCGGAAAATGTCAGAAAAAAGACTTTCTATTAGACCAATTTAAGGTTTGCACTCTAAAACCATCAGATAATTGATTTACAATAATTTTTCCAACAGCCAATAGTGTTCATAACTTCAATAAACTTTAAAATTGTATTACACGCTCATTTTTCCGGTGCTTTGGAAAAACTTGATATTAAGCGCATTTTGCTATTGGACGAATTGCTAATATACAAATTCGATTGCGTGTGAATAGTGTAAGTCGATTTTACTCAGTGTTGTTTTAATCGATAAAAGAAAAAGATACATTTTATTTTTTTTTAAAAATTATAAGATTTCACAATTTAAAAGTAAAAAACTAAAGAAATCTTTGCGTTTCATCATAAAAATGGCGCCACTCAGTCGTACATTTTAATAAAAAAAACAAAAGTAAAATAAAACTGAATATATAATGAAGTTATTAGCCGAAATGAAATTGGTAAAAAAAAATTTATTTTTTATATTTCAGTTGGAAACCAAATAAATTTCCTGTCAAAAAGGAAACCGTAATATCGATAACGCCTAAAGAATAAGATTCGGGGATACAACTGGATCATGAAATATACTTGATAGGGGGGTGGGGAGATTCGTTCGAATCTACCCAATTAGTGGTTGTTATCAGATGAGTAGAGATTCGTTGTGGTGGCTGTTATGGCGGTGATGGTAGCGGTAGCGGTGGCGGTGGAGTCACTATTTCCACATTGTCAATGGCGCGACCCAGACCAGGTGACGACACTGCCAAATTGTTATTGTTGTCGATAAAACAAATACCAACTATTTATACAAGAATCAAGTTGAGAAAAATCAAAATGTTTATATTTTACCAGTCAATAGTCAACCGAATTTATAAATAAATTATTGCCTATTAAATCACTGGTTACGAAAATATTCAGACCTTTGTTGTGAATACCGTTGAAAGAGTCATTTTGTGAAAGAGTCATATGTCGCGTGTGTTAATTGTATCACGGTTCAATAGGCGGCTAATGTGACGGATGCAGGCTTTCCCCTGCAAATACGAATCTTTTCCTCCTATGATATTGAATGTGCCGTTTTTTATTCAATATAAAAGCTTTTCATATATCAAGTTGAAATCCGAGTCATTTGGTAAAGAATTAAATTTAGAACAAGAAGTTTTAAAAAAGGATTCCTTGAAAACTGATAGTTTATTGAAGTTTTTGTTAATAACCATAAAATATACCCCCCCCCTCCCCGATGTGTTCAATATTATATAAGACTTGATTCCTATTGTGTTGTAAGAGTATTCTTGGAGAGCTTAATAAAAGAATGGGGAGGAATTCAAATAAAAAATTTTGATAAGAAAGCTATGGAAATATCGAAGTTATGTTTGAGAGTTCCTAAGAAAAAGAAGCACAAAATCGATTCAGATTTCATATTAGATTTTTAGAATTAATTTATGTTCTATTAAAGATAGATAATTTTGCAATAGATCGAATAGGAGCTTCAAAGAAAAGAAAAAGAAGAGTCCGAAACCTGAATGTCATAGTTTATGTTGATCATGAAAAGTTCATTTTAACTGATTCATTGGAAAGTAAAGCTGATATAATAGTTGATGCCAAAACTGGTGATTTTAAGATTAACAGATACCAGAGAAAATGACCAAGGAAGATGTATATCGAATAAATCTACCGCGTTTTCCATGTATAATAAAATGAATGAAGATAGTTTAGCAGTCGTCAAAATATTTCAGCCTTAACTGAGTTACACCTGTTTCAGTTCATTAAAAACTTCTATAATAGAAGTTATAATGAACATCCAACTACGGTTATGATTAAGTTTATGAATTAGCTATTTTTAAAATGGCTGACAGGTAAATGTTTTAATAAAGTATATTTAGGGCTTGGATAGTGATCTCGCATATTTATGAGATCATTATTCAAGCTCTTAAATAATACTTTTCATCAACGTGTATTTTAAATTTAATTTTATTAATTTTCTTTAGGTTTTTTTTATGAATTTATGCCAATTTATGTAAATTAATGGAATTATTTTCCATTAAATTCAAGTCTGATTAATTGAAAACTAAAATTTATTTTTAAAAAGTTTCTATATTCGAATAAACTATTTCTCTGTTCCTTGGAAATTTGTTTTGGCTGCCATCTTTTTTACCTTTTGACAAATCCAAATTTTTGATATTTATTGATTTTATGAGGCTTTAGAAATTTCCGTTAATTTCCTAAATTTATAAAAATCTTCCCCATTTTCAATGGTATTAATGATTTGGATTTTTGATGCTTTTATAAAAAATATTATTTTTAAACTCAAGTTATCGGAAAACTTATGTTTTCCGTTTTTTTAAACTCCTCATTTGAAGGTTCTGGTTCCACTGCTCCTGGTAATTTGTATATGAGGTAAAAAATGAATTTATTTTAAGTACAAGTTAAATGTTACGTTGTTATTTCTTCATCTCCTCAAAAACCTAGAGTTTCGATGGATATTTTTGAAATATATGAAATGTTGTAAAAAAATTAAATTGGATGAATTTCATGAAAAATCTTACGAAATTATTTCTTAGTTTTCTCTACAACTCTTAGAAATATTGGTATTTTTTCAAAAAATTTCGGCTTTAATTTTTAAAAAAAATAGTCTAAAAAGTTACTAAAAATAGTTTAATATAGAATATTTATTGACCTGAACCTTTCTATATTTTGAAAGTTTGCATGCATTATTTATTATGTTTTTATGTTGAAAAAATTACATGCAGACACGTGTAAGTATGTATGTCCCTATATTATAACATTATCGAATTTTTCATTTTGTTATAGCAGTTTTTAATGAACTGAAACAGGTGTACTCTCGTTGCAGTTTATTGTATTGCAGCATGTTATTGCTGAACGAACCAAACTTGTCTAAATTATGATTGGAAGATGAAATCAACGAATCGCCTTCTATTTGCATGTGATTGGTTTTTAATAAGTCTTAACCTAGTCAATTTTCAATAGAAAAACAGCGGGAATAATTATCACAAATTTTTCAGTCTTTATAATCATTGTTTATGCCGTTGGTTTCAAAATATTTATGCAATCGGCCATTAATATTTACCGTTCACTTGGTAAACGGCAAACGGTTTTTGAGGGTCTAATTGTGATGGCCAATGTGAAATGTCAACTGTCAAACGGTGTTCAATGATGATCGCAATAAAAGACAAAATAAAAGGTTAAAATTAATACAAATCAAGAACTTTAATGCTTGATAGAATGTCAATAAATAGTTGCAATACCAAAAGAGCATTAATTTAATATAACCCCCCCATTCCATTTTGTAGTTAGAGCCGGTAATTATTGGGAGAAATCCAGTCGACCTGCAGCCCAAACATTAAGGAAATAAACATCAATAGTTATGTGCAGCTTCATTGATTTTCCACAAAAAAAACAACAAAACATCTTTATCAAATCGGAGAAAAGCCTTGTCGGATTTTATGATAGATTTTAAAGTTATTTATTCTTTGAAATTGTCACCTTTAACATCATCAGTCACTTATGAGGTCCCATTCGTAAAGAACCTACAATCATGTCACGTCATAAGGTTGTATGAATGGTGTTTTGCACATTGTCAAACGGTCGGATTTCTTGTTGTGCACCAATAACAATAGTTTGCAACATTGTGGAGAAATGACAGGTCAGTTGGGCAAAGCATCTATTTGGTGAGCACATCATTAGGTTTGATAGAAATACAGGAAAACGCTTTAAGTTTATTTTTGAAAGGCTTTTCACTCATATTGATAACATTCACTACTTTATCTTTATCTTCACTCAATATTTTGTTTTAATTTCACAGTAAGATAGTAAATGCATTAATTTCGTGTGGGAAGGGGGGGGGGGGGTTAGCGGTGGAAAGGATTCAGCAAACTATCAATGCTCGAACGTGAGAAACGAAGTGAAAATATAAGTCCAAAATGTAAGGCTGAAAATCGGGGGAAACATATAAAATAAAATTTTCCCAAAACATTCAATTGAAAGTAAAATGATTCCCTTGATTATAATTTCTATTATTTAGCACGATTTCCGTCGATTTACCGTCAATGGAAAGACATGAATTTTTGAGCTAGAAACAATTATTTCCATTTCCCAACAAACGATTTTAATTTATAGTTCGTTCTAACGGAAATTATTCATCTCATCACATCAATTTTTACTTTTAAATGATTTTTTGTGTAATAAATAGAGGGGAAATTAATGGGAATCTGGGGCAGATTGGTGACCGACATATGTCACCTAGGATACAGAATAACTGAGCATATATAGATGACCTACATTTGTATTCTGTAGATACATAGAAAACTCCTGGGAAAAAAAGATAATCAAAATAAAAATAGATCAATAAAACTGTCAAAAGAAAGCAATGGAATAAAATAACAAAGAAGAGATTATTAAAGAGTAACAAAAAAGTCAATAAATAAAGAGATAAATGAAACTGATCTATTTAATGTTAAGAAAAAGAAATCAATAAAAAAAGTTCAATAAACAGATAAGTTCAAAAATTAAAAAATAAGTGAAAAGGATGTTAAAGAAGGAATAAATATTAAAAGAAAGATTAAGATAAGTGAAAACAAAAAGGAGTAGTACACTATGAGGAGAGTGAGCCATTATCCCCCCGTCAAGGTCAAGGTCATATTGCATAATCGTCATTTCAGTTTTCTGTTTAAATCCATGTGATTTTGAGTTTTTAATTAATTTTATTAGAATTACATTTTATTGGATTCCGCATATAAAATTACTAATAAAACTATAAGTATAATCGTTTTATTGAAGTTATTTATTGTGTGATGATGACAGTTGAACTGTTGAAATACATTGCAAAAATATAGTTTAAAAATGGTATTCTATTATTTATATATTAGTTATTATTATTGAATTGATAATAATTATTATATTGATAATAATAATTATTATTGAATTGATAATAATTATTATATTGATAATAATAATTATTATTGAATTGATAATAATAATTATCTCCTAGATTAGTTGCCGATTGAGATTAGGATTTGAAAATGAAACGAATGCAAGTCCCTATATTGACCATCAGGAAATCTAACAACTTTTATTTAATCGTTGGACATATACATTCCATTTATTGTAGATAAAGATAAACTTGCAGAAGCTTGGTAAGTATATTCGATAAACGCATAATATGACAATAAATATATTGACCAATATTTCCAAATATTATGTTTATTAGCTGATCATTAACTACGTTAATTTCATTATAAATCCTGATTTTGACAAATTCACAATCTTGCGTTGATAAGTAATACTTTAACGATATTGACCAACAAAATAGTTCAAAGTTATTATTAAATTGATGATTATTATATTGATAATAATAATTATTAATTTATTGATAATTATTTATAACTGTTTGTCTTTCTTAAAATTTCATTTTTTCTACAAAATTTTTTACAAATTTTTTAATTTTTGAAATTCTTTTTTAATTTTTTTTACAATTATTTTACAATTTTTTTCAAATTTTTTTAAACAATTTTTTTTACAAAATTCTTTTTTAATTTTCTAATTTTTTTTTCAAAATTTAAATTTTTAATAACTGCTTTTCTTTTATAACTGTTTGTCTTTCTTAAAATTTCTTTTTATTTACAAATTTTTTTTTAATTTTTTAATTTTTAAAAATTTTTTTAATTTTTTAAATTCTTTTTTAATTTTTTTTTACAATTATTTTACAATTTTTGTCAAATTTTTTTTAACAATTTTTTTTACAAATTGCTTTTTTAATTTTCTAATTTTTTTTTCAAAATTTAAATTTTTAATAACTGTTTGTCTTTCTTAAAATTTCTTTTTTTTTACAAATTGTTTTAATTTTTTAAATTCTTTTTTAATTTTTTTTTACAATTATTTTACAATTTTTGTCAAATTTTTTTAACAATTTTTTTTACAAATTGCTTTTTTAATTTTCTAATTTTTTTTCAAAATTTAAATTTTTAATAACTATTTGTCTTTCTTAAAATTTCTTTTTTTTTACAAATTTTTTTAAAATTTTTTAATTTTTTTAATTCTTTTTTAATTTTTTTTTACAATTATTTTAGAATTTTTTTCAAATTTTTTTTAACAATTTTTTTTACAAATTTCTTTTTGCATTTTCTAATTTTTTTTTAAAATTTTTTTTTACAAATTCAATTTTATAGAAAAAAGATATTTCATACTTATAATTATAAAATTGATAATGGTATACTAATATATTGATAAATATTAGCAGATTATTTATTCCAGTAAATGGATAAATTTGATTGGTCAATAAATGTTTATCCAACAAATATTATTATTTATAATTTTCAATAATGAATACAATTATAATCGGTGGAAATTATCTTCATAAATTTCTGAAACGACTTACTCTCACAAATGCATTCGAGGCATGGTACAAAATAGTCCTCACAAACTATTGCCAGTCCAATGAACATGTAAATGGTAATAAGAAAATGAATAATCAACGCTCCCGACTGTCGAGCTTCCTTTGAAAATAAATCTTCAGGAAAATTATCAATAGCTTTTGGTGAGCAGTTGGCTTTGTAACTCAACAACTGCCGAGATATATCTAAACTTTATGGTTAATTTGCTTCGTTTAAGAATTGATTCAATACAAAAACTTTATCAAAACAGCCCTTACAGGATTTGTCATTATTTATCGGATTTATGTCATGTTTGTAATTCGCATAAAATATAAATAGACATCCAAACATTAATAAAAAAGTCCAAATTGAAATATAGGATCTTTTCTTCATAGTTTTATGACGGTTTGAATCGGAATATTTTTCGATGCTTTGAATTAACTCTATATTATATAAAATTTAGTCGACTTCAATTTCATAAATTGAAAAACAATAAATCAATTGAATGATTAAAATTATAAAATATAACTAAATTTGATGCGTAAATATATAAATTATCTTGATAAATATAAACAAAAGTATATCGAAAGATTTTACAATATTTTTATTTAGAAAATATTAATTTAATTAACGAATTCTAGTTAGTTTTATTGCAATATAAAAATCAAATTAATAATTTTTATTTTTATACAATTTACATTAAAAATATTAATATTAAAAATTTTTGTAGTACAGGTTTGAGTCAAAAGTTTCTTTCCGGAATGAAATATATGAATTTGTGGTTAATTAAAATTTTACCATGCATTCTGCAATATTTCTATTATTAATATATATTATTAATATTTTCAAAATTTCTAAACATCTGTGGGATTGGTGGTTTCTAACCTTGTTCCCTTTACATACAAGTTTTTGCACCCGCAATTGGTTATCCGTTGCTAGGCAACCTTGGAACTGCAACCATTGGTTATGAGACCGCCAAAGGTGAGTTCTGATACAGAACTGCTAAAGCCCGGCCTCATATCGGGTTCAGCGGGCTGCCGATAGAAGGCTTCTGCCCGTCTTATTATTGTTGGGCCAGTACAAGCTTTTGTTTAAATGGATTGGAAACAGCACGCAAACATAACACGCACATTTAAAAATCGGACCTTTAAACATCTAATAAACACCTAAAAATGCGAGAAAAACACATAATTTAACATATAAAATAGAAAACATAAAATTAAATTAAAATATTAACAAACGCACAAAGATACACACGAATTGACATAGAAATAACACGATAACAAAAGATTTGACCGAAAAAATGACAATTTACAAAAAATTAAAAGAGTTCATGAATAAATCGAACAAAAATAAAATAATTCTAATCAGAAATGATTGAAATTAAAAATAAATGAGTAAATTGTAAAAGAAATCGAAAAATAATAATAAATTAGAAATAAATTAGATACATAATGGCAAGGTCAAATTTTGTTTTAACGCATAAAAAATAACACGCAAGGTTAGGGTCACAGAACAGGTATAAATACCAATCCATTTTCACAAAGTTTTAATGCTTTTTCACTCAGTGAATAAATTACTTTTTGTCAGAGCAATTCAAAGGAGCAACTCTCGATAACTGTTTTCATTCTGCGAATCAAGTAACTTAATGTAAGCTCTACTTGATCGTATGTGTGGGAACCTCTTGTCGTATGTTGATATGTATGAACTATGAACGAACTATAATGAAATTGTTTCAACAAATATATGTATTATGAAAAACGAATCTTCAACTTCACGAGTCGAAATTTTTCTGGCCCACAGCCACACATCACACAAGAAAGCAAAATCATAACACAACTAGTCACACTGTGTAAGTGCGGTTTCTCCGCCTATAGTGTGTGCCCGTGAGAGCTCTGTCGTGCGTAACGACGGACCTCGAACGTAAATATTCTACCCATTAGTCTTTTGGCTAGATCTCTTTCACTCATCTCCCGTAAAATCGACCCAAATATTTAACTACACATCGGCTAAAATGAAAACACCGAGTAGTCCAGTGGGCACTCATAAAATCTAACATGAACACAAGAACCTTAGGACTAAAATTAAGGCTCGGGTAGTGGGGACTTGAAACCGATGCGATGCAGATAAATTTAATAACTAAAAGGAAATTAAATTAATCTAAAGTAGTTGAATCCATAACTCAAACTCGATGTAACTAAATTAATCTAAATAAAAGGATAGAATTATAACTAAATGTATGACCAGAGCATACTACAACGAGAATACCTTTGTAACATAATCGTAATTAATTAAATAAAATGATCCAGAATTAAATACTCATGTAATAAGAATCAAGAAAAATTTCATAAGTATTAATGATTTGAATTATCCTCGGATCTAACCTAAATTAACAAATGATTTATGAGTAAGAAGCCAGAAAAAATGGAGTAAAAGAACGAAACAGCAAACGATAGAGTAGAATTAACTGATTCTGAGAAAATTACGACAGGATATAGATCCGCTAACATCTCATAAAAGTAGTGGTAAGTAAGGCATTAGGCATTAATAAATAGTAAACCAAATTAATGATTAGATTTGAACCTTTTTAACTAACTGAAAGATAAATATGTAACCCATGAATCCAAGGATAATTCAAGGAGTTAAACAATAATATTATGCTACGAATAACCGATAAGAGACGACCAAAATAATCATATTAACCGTACCTGACACGAATAAATAAATTAATAATTCCACACAAGGATAGTAGGTCAACGACAACGAAATATCACAAATAGTTCACAAATGTAAACAAAAGAGCTCAGCTTTTCGTGAGAGAATTCGTGATAATTCGAATGCAATAGATTGGCCCACGAATAGTATTGAACCTTTATAGCCGAATAAAACACGAGAGACACCCTGAAATTGATGGAGGTAATAAAATCAGAGGTTCCAACCAAAATAGCAAACCATATAGTTCAATATCACAACCCAACTAAGCATCAGAGTAGAGATTTAGACTCTTCCTCAACCTCGGTATTCTCTTCATCGAATAGCTGTCATCGAATATTCCACCCAGCAGTTTCTCCCTGACCAGCATGTACAATCGAACATTTTTCAGAAATAACAGTATTCCGGAGTAACTTACAATAGAGTGTCTTCTTTGATACACCGACGTCGAATAAGAGCAACAATCCAGATAGAGAACGTCCTAAAATTCCATTCATCGAAGTAACAATGAGATTAGTCACATACTAATCCATAGAATCAATAGAGAACAATTCGATTGTTATTATACTAAATAAACTACAGACAGGTCATAGTCTGAGTTTACAGCAGAATAAATCAACTAGAATCCGACGCGAATGACAGGTCGATGACGTTAATCACATAAGATCATAATAACAAAGACGATGAAGCGATCAATAACAATGGAGTTTCACCGCCAACCTGAACGAATAATAAATAATAGTCGACATCAAATAATAAACAATAAATAACTCATAAAAATTGTAAAAACGTTCAACTGCGAGAAAGAATAAATTAAATGTCAGTTCACTCACCCACCACGCCCTCACAAATAAACTTAGGAATATAAAAGAAAATAGTAGAAACTCACATCTCATACCGCATAAACTTCGATGAATCACCAATCAACTAATACCGATCGTGGACGCGTTCGAACTCGAGACCCTTTACGAGATCGGATCTCGAGGAACGATGCTCGGATGCCTAGTGAAGAGAGACAATCAGGTAATTTCGCACGCTACATTTCAAATTTCATCTTAACTAAAATTCACCCATACCAATACTCTATGGAAGTAGAATAAATTACTAACATCCATAATTTGCATGCGCAGGCACGTTGAGAAAATGATTTGTAATTAAATCTTTTATACGTTTAGATCGCAGAGACCCGCATGGCAGTTGGAGTGACAATTCTCGAGTGACTCTACAGATCCCGAGCGCTTCCGCCGCTCGATACCGCCAAGTTCTGTGGGATAATGGATATCTGTTATCCACCTATGGAGACTCCAGTTGGCCAAGAAGATCAGAATACCAAGCCGAAGAAATCGAGTTACCAAGTATCGCGATTAAGCGGGAGCCGGGCCACAATCCAGCACGAGAAGCCCGCCAGCGAGCCGAATACGCGGCCATGAAGATGGAAGAGCTAGAAAGAAAGTACCACCGGAAAGCGGTGTTGGCCCGACAACGACTAGCTCAAGTAAACAGAGACATCGCGAGTGGTGCTATCCCGAGTACCGATGGATTCCCGCCAGAATATGGAGTGTCCTTCGAGTTAGACGACCCGAGGCTGATGCAGATGACAGCACCGACTAAAATGGTGATACCGGAGAAACTCGTTCAGACAACTCTTCGAAATCGACTCGGATCTCGTCAAACAGGCGATCATACTTATGCGGGCAGGCATCCCCAGTGGAATTCCAAGCACAACAATCGAAGGAGTGAACGTTTTAATGGCCATGAATGAAATGAATCGATATATTTTAGTTTTGACGATAATAAATGTTTATGTCTCACGGGTTATTCAATTTCTAGTTTTATAAATTAACTACGTTGACATTAGTGTAACTAAAGAAATATAAATTTTTCTACCTCTTATGCAATAACTTTCTAAATATTTTATAGATAACAAATGATAGGAAAAGATAGACCGTTTTTGGCATTAAACTTGGACCAACCAGAGAATTAACGCCGACTAACTGGGACGCATGAGACGCAGCCGATAATACATCGTAAAACTAATTAAGAGAGAGAATCAATAGGATTGAATCAACATTGTAACTGACTAATCATTTAAATATTGTAATTTTAGAAATGAAAGCCGCGAAAATATTACATCAAGAGCTGAAAGAACTTAGACGAGAAAATCAGCACCTGCACCGGCAACTCCTACAACAGAGTCGGGAGATACAACAGCTCAAAGCCACTTGGGCCGAACCCGAAAAAATGAAAGCATTGTACCAGCGCCTCACTGCCGCACAACAGGGCTGGAAAGAGGAAAGAGTGTTGAACCAGGCGCAGCGAACACAAATCAAAGGACTGGAAGTCGCCCTGTCGGCGTGCCAGGAGGGAAGTGCAGTGACTTACCCTCTGGTATTCGCTCCGGCACAATTAGCCTATCGCGACCAAGAAAAAGCCCAATCAACTAACAAGAAGCCCAGATCACACGCTCGACCAGGTCGAACCGAGCGGTTGCGAAGACGCGCCCAAGGAGTGGCCAAATGAAATAATGAACTCGATGTCTGATGATAAGTTGACTTGTTTGATATTAAATAAAAGTTGTTTAGTTTATAATGTTACTATTTGTAAGTAAATATAGAAAAGAAAAGTATTAAATAGAAAGTAATAAAGGAATCTGAAATAGAAGACGGACATAGGCCTTCTAACGGCAGTCCGCTGAACCCGACATAGGACTAACCCTTAGCAGTTCTGATATCGGAACTCACCTTTGGACGTCCTGTGACCAGTGGTTACATTACCAACGTTGCCTAGCAACGGGTAACCATTGGCGGGAGCAAATACTATTTTGTATGTTTGGGGTGAAGGTCATCCATACCACTAACCCCACATTATTTAGGTTCCTTAAGTGCTCTCTCTTCGAACTCGTTATTTAGTTAATTCTATACATTATAATCAACTACTTTAAAGGAAGAAAATCAAATCAAACATTCATTGGAATTATATTAAACATTTTTTAATAATAAGATACAATATGTCATTTTATTTATCCGCGGCTTTGGTACGTCGTTGTAGTCTTTCGGCTCTACCTGGCCTTGCATGAGGTTGTGATCATTTATTGGAGTTGTTCAGCTGATTCTAGTCTCTGTAGGCCAACTGTCCAGAAGAGAATACCAAGGGATGTGTCACCGCGCTCTCTTCGTGGCACGTTGATAGAGCAACTTTTAAACCCCGAATTTTGGTTCATTGGGCCTGATTGAGTATTTTTTCATCTCTCCAACCTGTTGGGCCGTAGTGAGACGTTGGTAGATATTCTTCATTCTCGCCGGTTCGACCCAGGTAGCCTTGGTTATCTGGATCTCTCGACATAATTGCCTGAGTTGGCGATACAAATCTGTGTTCTCCCGTCGCAAGTCTCTCAGTTCCTTACTGAATGTTCTTGCCGATTCCATCTCTAAACCAAAAACATCTGGTTAGTTACACCGATAAAGTATTATCATTATTATATGTAATCATAAGGGTTGATTAAACTCGTTCGCCAATGACTTAGATGTTTGAGATAAAATGTCTTAGGTTCATCAAATTCTCTATGACGTGTTGTAATGCTATTTGTTTCTTTCTACTAATCGCCTATAACTGAAAATCCATCTATAGATCTCTCCGAATTGCGACAGTGTACTTCGCCTTATTACTTACGAATTATATGGTGAAATCGTATTCCTCATTTAGAAATATTGTCACACATCATCATCATTATAATTATATCTTATCAAAATAAAGCGAAAATAAACACTTAAAAAAATATTTTATTCCACATTCAGAGATTACAACTCAGGCCTTGCTACTTGGTTCATCGTCGACCCTCAGGTAGATTGTTTTGGTGCAGCAGGTCTATATGTTTCCATTGGGATGTCGTCGGGCAAATGCGTGATCTCCTAACTGCCGTTGTCCGAGACGGTTCCGAAGTGCTGGCTGTATTAGTTAATCTGGTAAGATCAGCTTAGTCGGGGGATCCATACTCATTAGTCTGGAATCGTCCAGTTCATATGAAACTCCGTACTCCGGAGAGTAGTGGGATACAGGCCCTCTAGCTCACAGGCCCTCTAGCTCACATACCCCCCCCCACCCCCCCCCAAAAAAATTTTTTTTGCGCTAAGTTTAAAAGTACAAATTTTTTTAGAACAAAGACAATGACTCATTCAAGGTCATTGAAACAAAGACCATGACTCATTCAAGGTCATTGGATGACTCATCAAAAATTTTTAAACAAAGACAATGACTCATTCAAGGTCATTGGATGACTCATCAAAATTTTAAAACAAAGACAATGACTCATTCAAGGTCATTCAAGGTCATGGAAAAGTAGGTCAAGGTCATTCAAGGTCATTGGATGACTCATCATTTTTTCAAAAATTTTTCTATGTTTAAAAGTACATCTATTTTCAAGATCATTCAAGGTCATTGGATGACTCATCATTTTTTCAAAAATTTTTCTATGTTTAAAAGTACATCTACTTTCAAGGTCATTCAAGGTCAAGGTCATGGAATTTTTAAACACTTTTTAAATTTAAATTTACTACTTATAAAAAATAAATAGTATATATTTGTAAATTATTTTATTATTATTATTATTAATATTATTATTATTATTATTATTATTATTAATATTATTATTATTATTATTATTATTATTAGTATTATTATTATTATTATTATTATTATTATTATAAGTATTATTATTATTATTATTATTATTATTATTATTATTATTATTTTTCAAGGTCATTCAAGGTCAAGGTCATATTATTTTTAATCATTTTTAAATTTAAATTTACTACTTATAAAAAATAAGTAGTATATATTTGTAAATTATTTTATTATTATGATTATTATTATTATTATTATTATTATTATTATTATTATTATTATTATTATTATTATTATTATTGTTATTATTATTATTATTATTGTTATTATTATTTTTATTATCATTATTTTTATTATTATTATTATTATTTTTATTATTATTATTAATGTTATCATTATAATATTTTTATTATTATTATTATTATTATTAATATTATTATTATTATTATTATTAATATTATTATTATTATTATTATTATTTTTATTATTATACTTATAAATTTGTAAATTTTATTCTATTTTATTATTAATTTTTATAAATATTATTATTATTATTATTATTATTACTATAATTAATATTTTTATTATTATTATTAATATTATTATTAATATTGTTGTTATTATTATAATTATTATTATTATTATTATTATTAATATTATTATTATTATTATTATTTTTATTATTATACTTCTAAATTTGTAAATTTTATTCTATTTTATTATTAATTTTTATAAATATTATTATTATAATTATTATTATTACTTTAATTAATATTTTTATTATTATTATTATTATTATTATTGTTATTATTATTATTATTATTATTTTTATTATTATTATTATTAATATTGTCAAGGTTATTGGATGACTCATCATAATTTTTCAAGGTCATTGAAAAGTAGGTCAAGGTCATTCAAAAGTAGGTCAAGGTCATTCAAAAGTAGGTCAAGGTCATTCAAAATTTCTCGAGGTCATATTATTTTTAAACATTTTTAAATTTTAATTTACTACTTATTTTTATAAGTAGTATATATTTTGTAAATTTATTTTATTATTATTTTTATTATTATTATTAATATTATTATTAATATTATTATTACTTTTTATTATTCTATTATTACTTATAAAAAAAAAAATTTTTTAATACTTATAAAAACTAAAATTTTTATTAATATTATTATTATTATTATTATATTTATTATTATTATTTTTAATATACTTATTACTTATAAAATTTATTAAAATTTTTATTATTAATAATACTTTGAAAACTTTTTATAATATTATTATTATTATTATTTTTATTATTATTATTATTATTATTTTTAATAATATTATTATTATTATTAATGTATAAAACTTCTATTATAAGGAAATAATTTTATTATTATTAATATTATTATTAATATGATTATTAATATTATTAATTAATATGATTACTTATTTATATTGTTTAATTATATTTATTTTTATTATTATTATAATTATTATTATTATTGTGTTTATTATTATTATTTTCAAGGTCATTGGATGAGTCTTAATTTTTTTTTTTCAAGGTCATTTAAAATTTTACAAGGTCTTTGTATTTTTAAACATTTTTATATAAATTTACTACTTATTTTTATAAGTAATGTTTTAATGTTTTTTAATTTTAATTTTATTATTATTATAATTTTCTCAAAGTTATAATATTTTTAGTCATTTTTAAATATAAATTTACTACTTATTTTTATAAGTAATGTTTTAATATTTTTTATTATTATTATTTTCAAGGTTATTGGATGAGTCATAATATTATTTCAAGGTCATTTAAAAGTAGGTCAATGTCATAGTATTTTTAAACATTTATAATTTAAATATTTACGATTATTTCCAGGAATGAAGAGAAATTGTACGATTAAAAACTATGAGCTGTTGATAAAATACATTAATTTTTATTCAACAAGTACCTAGAACAATTACCTAACAATCTTAAAATTTTAAAAAATCTAACAAATTTTTTCAATTATTTTACAACTTAGTTAATTTAATTAACTGATAAGTACTAGTTTCTTTACGATTTGCTACTGTGTTGAAACTTTTTTTTTTTTAAATTCGTATTCAAAGTACTAACAAATTTTATTAAAGATCTATCAAGACTTGTCAAAAATTATAAAACTTTGGTAATTTTAATAAGTATTACTCAATAACTACTATTTTCTTACCAATTTGCTGAAGGTATTATTTTAAAATTTCTTCAAAGTAATAACATTATTTACAAATTAATCAGTTTTATCTCAAATTTAACAACTTTCTCACAACTTTAATCAAATTCTAATCCCATGATAATCATAAATTACGTGTATTTTCTTAAAAATTGTCCATAGTTTTTCTTATATCGGTAAAACAAACACACATATTTCAATCAAAAAACACGTGTGTATCATAAATTATATACATTTTCTTAACAATCTCAAACTTTACATAAATATTGAACTATTTTTTATGATTTAACACATACACATTATTAGCCATAAAATAAATATTTCATAAATTGTTGAAAAATAACACATATTTTCATTAAAGTTTTTCCATAAACACTGTAACATATCGATGGTTTAACACACACATTTGAGCCATAATTAGTTTTGATATTTATTTGCACATATTTTCTTAAAAATATAGAATTTTTCTTTAACTTTTTACAAACATTTACAATTGTTCTATCCCTCTATACTATGAACCACAATTGAACAAACTTTTTCTATTCAATATTAATTTTATATACTTTGTTGAAAATTTATATAAAATAATGAAAATAATAATAATAAAAACTTGTAATATTATTAATAATAATAAAAATAGCAATAATAATAATAAAAATAATAATAAAAATAATAATAATAATAATAATAATAAAATTAAAATTAAAAAACATTAAAACACTACTTATAAGATAATAATAATAATAATAATAATAATAATAATAATACTAAAAGAATAAAAATTAAAGAACATTAAAACACTACTTATAAAAAATAAGTAGTATATTAAAATTATAAATGTTTAAAAATACTATGACATTGACCTACTTTTAAATGACCTTGAAATAATATTATGACTCATCCAATAACCTTGAAAATAATAATAATAATAAATATTAAAACATTACTTATAAAAATAAGTAGTAAATTTATATTTAAAAATGACTAAAAATATTATGACTTTGAGAAAATTATAATAATAATAAAATTAAAATTAAAAAACATTAAAACATTACTTATAAAAATAAGTAGTAAATTTATATAAAAATGTTTAAAAATACTAAGACCTTGTGAAATTTTAAATGACCTTGACATACTTTAAAATGACCTTGAAAAATAATAATAATAATAATAATACTAATAATAATAATAATTTACAAATATATACTACTTATTTTTATAAGTAGTAAATTTAAATTTTTTTTTTTTTTATAAGTATTAATAGAATAATAAAAAGTAATAATAATAATAATAATAATAAAAATAATAATAATAATAAAATAAATTTACAAAATATATACTACTTATAAAAATAAGTAGTAAATTAAAATTATAAATTGTTTAAAAATAATATGACCTCGACCTACTTTTGAATGACCTTGACCTACTTTTGAATGACCTTGACCTACTTTTCAATGACCTTAAAAAATTATGATGAGTCATCCAATAACCTTGACAATAATAATAATATTAATAATAATAATAAAAATAATAATAATAAAAATAATAATAAAAATATTTATTATAGTAATAATAATAATAATAATAATAATAATAATAATAATATTAATAATAATAATAAAAATATTAATAATAATAATAATAATAATAATAATAATAATAGTATTTATAAAAATTAATAATAAAATAGAATAAAATTTACAAATTTATAAGTATATAAATAATAATAATAATAATATTTATAAAAATTAATAATAAAATAGAATAAAATTTACAAATTTATAAGTATAATAATAAAAATAATAATAATAATAATAATAATAATAATAATAATAATATTAATAATAATATTAATAATAATAATAAAAATATTAATTATAGTAATAATAATAATAATAATAATAATAATAATAATAATAATAATAATAATAACAACAATAACAATAATAATAATAATATAATTTAAAAATAGTAAATAAATAATAAAATATTGACTTAATTTAAACAAAAAAAATAAATTAAAGTATATTACATAAATAAAATAAAAATCAATAAATAATATTATTCACTTGATTAAAACAAAAAATTATAGTATATAAAATAAATAAAATAAAAATAAATAAATAATATTATTGACTTGATTAAAACAAAAATTATAGTATATAAAATAAATATAATAAAAATAAATAATATTATTGACTTGATTAAAACAATATTCACTTCATTAAAACAAACAATTTAATAAAAATAATATAATTTATAAATAAATAATATTATTGACTTGATTAAAACAATATTCACTTCATTAAAAAAAACAATTTAATAATAATAATATAATTTAAAAATAAAATAATTGACTTGATTAAAACAAACAATTAAATTTAATAATAATAAAATTTAAAAATAAATAAATAATATTATTGACTTGATTAAAACAAATAATTAAAGTATATTAAATAAATATAAATTAAATTAAAAATATATATTATAAAATTTGATGAGTCATCCAATGACCTTGAATGAGTCATGGTCTTTGTTTAAAATTAAAAATATTATAAAATATGATGAGTCATCCAATGACCTTGAATGAGTCATGGTCTTTGTTTAAAATTAAAAATATTATAAAATATGATGAGTCATCCAATGACCTTGAATGAGTCATGGTCTTTGTTTAAAATTAAAAATATTATAAAATATGATGAGTCATCCAATGACCTTGACAATAATAATAATAAAAACAATAATAATAATTATAATAATAATAATAATAATAATAACAACAATATTAATAATAATATTAATAATAATAATAATATTAATAATAATATTAATAATAATATTAATAATAATAAAATTATTTCCTTATAAAAGAAGTTTTATACATTAATAATAATAATAATATTAATAAAAATAATAATAATAATAATAATAAAAATAATAATAATAATAATATTATAAAAAGTTTTCAAAGTATTAATAATAATAAAAAATTTAATAAATTTTATAAGTAATAAGTATATTAAAAATAATAATAATACTAAAATTAATAAAAATATTAATATTAATAATAATTAAAGTTTTTATAAGTATTAAAAAAAAAAATTTTTTTTTTTATAAGTAATAATAGAATAATAAAAAGTAATAATAATATTAATAATAATATTAATAATAATCATAAAAATAATAATAATAATAAAATAAATTTACAAAATATATACTACTTATAAAAATAAGTAGTAAATTAAAATTATAAATTGTTTAAAAATAATATGACCTCGAGAAATTTTGAATGACCTTGACCTACTTTTGAATGACCTTGACCTACTTTTCAATGACCTTAAAAATTATGATGAGTCATCCAATAACCTTGACAATAATAATAATAATAATAATAAAAATAATAATAATAAAAATAATAATAAAAATATTTATTATAGTAATAATAATAATAATAATAATAATAATAATAATAATAATAATATTAATAATAATAATAAAAATATTAATAATAATAATAATAATAATAATAGTATTTATAAAAATTAATAATAAAATAGAATAAAATTTACAAATTTATAAGTATATAAATAATAATAATAATAATATTTATAAAAATTAATAATAAAATAGAATAAAATTTACAAATTTATAAGTATAATAATAAAAATAATAATAATAATAATAATAATAATAATAATAATAATAATAACAATATTAATAATAATATTAATAATAATAATAAAAATATTAATTATAGTAATAATAATAATAATAATAATAATAATAATAATAATAATAATAATAACAACAATAACAATAATAATAATATATATAATTTAAAAATAGTAAATAAATAATAAAATATTGACTTAATTTAAACAAAAAAAATAAATTAAAGTATATTACATAAATAAAATAAAAATCAATAAATAATATTATTCACTTGATTAAAACAAAAAATTATAGTATATAAAATAAATAAAATAAAAATAAATAAATAATATTATTGACTTGATTAAAACAAAATTTATAGTATATAAAATAAATAAAATAAAAATTAATAATATTATTGACTTGATTAAAACAATATTCACTTAATCAATAATCACTTAAATGACCTTGAAATAATATTATGACTCATCCAATAACCTTGAAAATAATAATAATAATAAATATTAAAACATTACTTATAAAAATAAGTAGTAAATTTATATTTAAAAATGACTAAAAATATTATAACTTTGAGAAAATTATAATAATAATAAAATTAAAATTAAAAAACATTAAAACATTACTTATAAAAATAAGTAGTAAATTTATATAAAAATGTTTAAAAATACAAAGACCTTGTAAAATTTTAAATGACCTTGAAAAAAAAAATTAAGACTCATCCAATGACCTTGAAAATAATAATAATAAACACAATAATAATAATAATTATAATAATAATAAAAATAAATATAATTAAACAATATTAATAAGTAATCATATTAATTAATAATATTAATAATCATATTAATAATAATATTAATAATAATAAAATTATTTCCTTATAATAGAAGTTTTATACATTAATAATAATAATAATATTATTAAAAATAATAATAATAATAATAATAATAAAAATAATAATAATAATAATATTATAAAAAGTTTTCAAAGTATTATTAATAATAAAAATTTTAATAAATTTTATAAGTAATAAGTATATTAAAAATAATAATAATAAATATAATAATAATAATAATAATATTAATAAAAATTTTAGTTTTTATAAGTATTAAAAAATTTTTTTTTTTATAAGTAATAAAAAGTAATAATAATATTAATAATAATATTAATAATAATAATAAAAATAATAATAAAATAAATTTACAAAATATATACTACTTATAAAAATAAGTAGTAAATTAAAATTTAAAAATGTTTAAAAATAATATGACCTCGAGAAATTTTGAATGACCTTGACCTACTTTTGAATGACCTTGACCTACTTTTCAATGACCTTGAAAAATTATGATGAGTCATCCAATAACCTTGACAATATTAATAATAATAATAATAAAAATAATAATAATAATAATAATAACAATAATAATAATAATAATAATAATAAAAATATTAATTAAAGTAATAATAATAATAATAATAATAATATTTATAAAAATTAATAATAAAATAGAATAAAATTTACAAATTTAGAAGTATAATAATAAAAATAATAATAATAATAATAATATTAATAATAATAATAATAATAATAATTATAATAATAACAACAATATTAATAATAATATTAATAATAATAATAAAAATATTAATTATAGTAATAATAATAATAATAATAATAATAATAATGATAATAATAATAATAATATTTATAAAAATTAATAATAAAATAGAATAAAATTTACAAATTTATAAGTATAATAATAAAAATAATAATAATAATAATAATAATATTAATAATAATAATAATAATAATATTAATAATAATAATAATAATAATAAAAATATTATAATGATAACATTAATAATAATAATAAAAATAATAATAATAATAATAAAAATAATGATAATAAAATAATAATAACAATAATAATAATAATAATAACAATAATAATAATAATAATAATAATAATAATAATAATAATAATAATAATAATCATAATAATAAAATAATTTACAAATATATACTACTTATTTTTTATAAGTAGTAAATTTAAATTTAAAAATGATTAAAAATAATATGACCTTGACCTTGAATGACCTTGAAAAATAATAATAATAATAATAATAATAATAATAATAATAATAATAATAATAATAATAATAATAATAATAATAATAATAATAATAATAATAATAATAATAATAATAATAATAATAATACTAATAATAATAATAATAATAATAATATTAATAATAATAATAATAATAATAATAATATTAATAATAATAATAATAAAATAATTTACAAATATATACTATTTATTTTTTATAAGTGGTAAATTTAAATTTAAAAAGTGTTTAAAAATTCCATGACCTTGACCTTGAATGACCTTGAAAGTAGATGTACTTTTAAACATAGAAAAAGTTTTGAAAAATGATGAGTCATCCAATGACCTTGAGTGATCTTGAAAATAGATGTACTTTTAAATATAGAAAAATTTTTGAAAAAATGATGAGTCATCCAATGACCTTGAATGACCTTGACCTACTTTTCCATGACCTTGAATGACCTTGAATGAGTCATTGTCTTTGTTTTAAAATTTTGATGAGTCATCCAATGACCTTGAATGAGTCATTGTCTTTGTTTAAAAAATTTTGATGAGTCTTCCAATGACCTTGAATGAGTCATGGTCTTTGTTTCAATGACCTTGAATGAGTCATTGTCTTTGTTCTAAAAAAATTTGTACTTTTAAACTTAGCGCAAAAAAAAATTTTTGGGGGGGGTGGGGGGTATGTGAGCTAGAGGGCCTGTGAGCTAGAGGGCCTGTATCCCACTACTCCGGAGCGAAGCCATCTGTACTCGGGATTAGACCACTGGTGATGTCAGCGTTCACGCGGGCTAAGTGCCGCTTGGCCATGTTTGCATTCCAATGGTACTTCTTTTCGAGATTTTCTAGTCGTAGTAGGCTGAACTCGGCTCGTTGGCGAGCTTCTCGTGCCGGTTTCCTAGCCGGTTCCTTCTTGATAGCTACACTGGGTAGCTCAACTTCATCATCTCGATCGTCCGGTCATCGGGGCCAACTGGTTTCTCCGTACGTGGCCAGCGAGTAGCCATGATACCACAAGGCTTGTCGATATTTTGCAGCTGAGTGAGCAGGTACTTGCAGGGTGACCCGCGAATCGTCAATCCATCCGCGGTGCGGATCTCTGCGGTCTAAATAACCGTATTAATTAATATCATGGTTCGAATGTTATATTATTGGTTAGCAAAACGTCCTACAAAATCGCTAATGTATTTATTATCGTCGTCAGTCATTATGCATGTGAATAAATACAAATAATAACAAATTCAAGAATATTTATAATTGTATAACGGAAGTTATCTACCTTGTTTGCGTTCGGTGAAATTGCCTTCTAGCCTTCCTTCAATAGGCAATTAATGGTCCTGGACCCGATTTCTGAGAAGCCCTTTTCCTTCACGTCCACTGTCCGTGTGCGGTTGATATTGTTTAGATACTGTTGGCATTGTGATTAAATTACCGGATTTATGACGCTATATATATATATATATATATATTTGTGGCGTTGACTCAGCGCTGCTCGGCTGGTTTATTCCCCCATTAAATATAGTTAATTTATTTCCTAAGATATAATTTATTTTTCTGATTTTATTTTTCTCTGTTTATAATCTGATTTTTATTGTCCCCTATTTATTTCATTTATTTTTTAGGTTCGATTTTCCTATTGGTTATTTTCTTAGGGAATTTTGCGTGGGACTATGTAATCAATGCATGATCTACCAACGGTGCATGACACCAGCTGGTAGTTAATTTCACCGGTTATTCTACATGGATTATTTTATTGTGATTTTTTGGTCTAGATATTATCTGATCTCAATCGACTTTCTACAATTTTTTGGAGTTATTCATTTTTGAAATTTGTTATTTTTTCTTTGAATTATATCGGTGTAATGGATTCTACTCTCCTTGGAATATTCTCCATTGGTTTATTCGAATTAGACTATTTATGAACTATGAATTTCCAATCATTTCTCCTCTCCTAGTTGGCAATTTATTCCCCCTCGCCGTAATATTTGTCGTCTCCGGAAACCTAATATCAAAGCGTCTGCTAATCTTGGCTCACATTATTCTAATGAACTATGGGCTTGTTATGTCATCTGTTGGTGGAGTTACTTCTACCTCAATTCCCTATTGAATTTGTTGTTACCTGTGGACGTTCAGAAGTTCAATGCAAATTCTCAATGGGTGATCAATCAAAGAGTTTTGTGGTACAACGCCTTCGACAGAGGCTGATTTTTTATGTAATAAAATGGGTGCATTAGGGAATTCGCGTTTATTTATCTCTCTTGGTGATTTTTTATTATGATTGTAATTTAGTTGTTCATATTTGATATTAGTTTTATATCAATGATTTTATCTACGTGGAAGTGTTATTATATTTTATTATAAATGATAGGTGGTCTTAATTCAAATTATCTCGATTAATTTATTGTTATAATACTTTTTATTTCGGTGAGAATATTAGACCTACCTCGCTATTAGGATTCTGTTATCGCTATTCTCTTTACTAGATCACTCGTCGCTATCCTTTTATTTAAAGGGTACTATTATGCTAGTATCTAATATAGTCGATTTCTTATCTATTATCTAGGTCGGAATTTTATAAGTTTTTCACTAACGTAGCTATATAATAAATAATTGACTATGGCTGACTATCGTTCCAATAAAATTATATAGTTATTGGGCTTAGGGTTAATTCGATATACATCTCCTTATTTTCATTTTCGGTATTTTAATCATAGTACAGAATGTTATTCACAAGTTTATTTAAATCAGTTGAATCGACTCCGAGTTTCCACTTCCCGTTCCCTTGAATTTGATCTTAAGCAATATGTGTTAACAAAAAAAATTTTTGAGTGACCACTGGACTACTCGGTGTGAGAAATTTAGCCGATATATGATATAGATTTTAGGTCGAATTTTCGGGAGATAGGTGAAAGAGAGCTAGCCAAAAGACTAGTTCCCGATCTTCCCACTGCCCCTATATACAAAAAGTGATTTGACGTTCTAGCCCGTCGTTTAGCATGACTGGACTCTCACGGGCACAAGCTTTAGGCGGAGAAACCGCACTTACACAGCTTGATAGTTATGTCGTATTTTAATATCTTGCATAGTGTGTGGCTGTGGGCAGGAAATTTTTCAACGGATATAACTCTTTCATTTAAACGTATATTTTGAATCTTCACATAATCATAACATTTCTCTTCCAACATTCGTTAATATACGAAACAATTATTCCCCATACATACGCTCAAGTAGTGCTTACATAGAAGAATGCCTGAGTTCGTATTGTTGGGTCAGAACACAAACGGACTTGTAAATGTTTAAATGAATCGGTAACACACATGTATTTTTTAATTTCAAACCTATTAAAACACCAATTAACCCTATCAAAATATGAGAAAGAAGACAATTACATATAAAATAATAAACATAAAAATAAATTAAAATAATAACAAAATGCAACAAGATCCGCACGATATAAATATAAACATAACACGAAAACCTAACAAATTTGACCGAAATTTGATAATTTAACAAAAAATGCGAAATTTCATGAAAATGAAATAAAAATCAAAGAATTTGAATTAGAAATAATTCAATAAAAATTTCAAAAGAAAAATTATCAAATAAAATTGCAAAATAATAAAAATTAAGATTAGAATACACTAGAAAATTCTAAGGTCGAATTTTGTTTTACTAAATCAAAAAGAACACGCAAGGTTAGGGCCAAAAAATAGGTATAAATACCGATTCATTTTCACATCATTTTTAATCGTTTTTGAAAATCGTTAAATCAGTTTTTGAGAATCTATGTAAGTGAGAGTTTTATTAGAAAGCTCTCTCCACGTCGCATCCTCGCAACCTCGATAGAGCTCTGCTTGGGTGTCGAAGTGGGGAGAGTGATGTTTTTATGATATTTTGTTATGTTTGGATCAAGTAACTTTTATGTTAATTTTAATAATAATAAATTATTTATAATACCTAAAATTATTTTCGTTATAATTAATTTTAATTGTCGAAATTTTTCCGGCCCACAGCCAAAGACACATCACAAGTTAGTAAAATCGACATGTTATTCGAATTCGTTTAAGTGCGTGGAATATCGCCAATGATTCATGCCCGTGAAGGCCCGGCGTGCGAAACGCAGGAGCTGGAACGTCAATATTATTCCGTATAGAAGAAGGGAGGGATAAGGAAGTGGTCTTTTGGTTATTTCCTCGTCTCTCAGTTTCTTTAAACTCGACCTAAACTGAATTCACATACGGCTCAAAATCACCACACCGAGTAGTCCAGTGGGCACTCATTAATTATAATATGAACACAAATGCGCCTAAGGCTAACGAAAGGGAAGGTAACGGGAAATATAAAATGAAATCGTTGTTATAATTTTAAAATCAACTATAGATTCAAACTATTACTAAGAATTTAATATAACCATAAATTTCAAGCTATTGATATTAATTTAAAGTAACCATAAATATTGAGTAGTTATCATGAACGTACAATGATTAATAATTTTAAGTAATGGCCTTAAATTCAAATAAATTAAAGATCCAAGTAGTTGTTATGCATTCGAATAGGTTTCAACAAAAGGTTAAATGATAAAAATTTGTTTTCTTTAATTGTTAGTTTTGCGCCAAACACAATAGGTTAATTGTAATCTTGATAGGTGTATTTTGATCAAAATTGGGATAGATTACGGCTATAGGGATTCAAAAATGTTATTCCACCCCAAAATTATAATATTTAATTCAAATAAAAATTAACATGGTAAACAGCGATCGTCCCTAAGGTAAAAAGTAACAAAGAATCATGCAGAGAGCCTCGAACAACCTTGTCCAAGAATCAAAGGAATCTTTTAATCTAACGCAGTAATTGTTAAATCAACCACATAAACTCAATTAAGAAGGGTAGGTGCGAACTAGACAATCTTTAAATGAAAGGAATGCAATAGATTAAAATACATAAATCTACACAATAAGAACAATAAATTGAATAATATTGATTAATCATGCAAATCACAAGACCTCATCGAGTTTAAAGGAAATAACTGACGTCAGATATCTACCGAACCCTCCGAATTAGATTTGACTCCTAAGGCCCTAAAATCAGAGAAATCTCTTGACATAAATTAGGAATGGCCAATCGAAAAAAGTGAATAATACTTCTCATTAGGACAATCCACTCCAAAAGGAAATCCACGAACACATAGGAAAAAACTAAAGATCCAATTCCCACATAATGCTCATCGCCAATACGATAGAAATAAAATCCCTGCAAAGATGCAAATGTAGAATTTTTAAAAATCAATGCTAAATAATACCTGTCACCAACACGATCAATTCCAAAAATCCCGAAAGAATAAGGACAAAAACTTTAAATAGACAATTTTCGAACAATGCTTATTAGTAACCGATCTAAGCCGAAAATTTCCCTGAAAAACTAAGAATAAAAATTCATAAAAGTAAATTCTAAATAGTACTCACTACCAATACGACCAAATCCACCTATCCATGGGTATACTGAGTAAAATGTCCATCAGATATACGACCCCCAATGCCGAAAAATCAAATGACGCAGTACCCATCTAAGAATTGAATCTCTGAAAAATTTGAGAATTAAAATTAATAGCATCTAATTCTAGTATAATACTTGTAGTTGATCCAACTTGACTGGAATAAATTAAGTAAATCTGAATTTGTAGAAATAGTTAATAAAATCAATGAGAAATCAAAGACTTACTAGACACCCCTGCATTTCCAATTGTCACGGCATGGATTGATAGTGCCCACTGAATTCCACTTGAAATTATTTTCCTACCCATCGCGCAGTTGTCCTCATAACATTTTCTACTCTCCCAGCTAGTATGTCCAGTTTGATTAATTTTATTAATTGTCCTCACCATATTTCTCTGATTTCCCACCTAGAAAGTTCAACGTGATTAATTTAATTTCAGTTGCTTGACTTGTTTTTTCCGCATAGTCACCCCTTTGACCTGTCAAGAATAGTATAAATGCGGATTTCCTTTTTTGTGTGCACCCGATGCACATTTCATACACCGGTGCACAGAATTTTTCTAGCACACAAGCAAGCAAGACTTCACACCCCGTGCACCCTAACATCCACACAACTCTACCGGTTTCTATAAAAGTGCAGGTAACATCTGCTTGATCAATAATTCAAACTAAATTAAAAACAAAAAATGAAATCTAAAAAACAATGTACAACAACCGGCGCATCAAGCGAAAGAATAACTCGAGGTCCGGATCCCCAGACTCTTGGTAAATTCTATTAGCACAAACTGCGATAATTTATTTTATTAGATTTCAATAAATATTTTAAGGCTTTGAATTTGATTTTTAACTATAATAAAAATTTAAATCCTTTAGTAAATAAGTTCTTAAAAGAATAAAAATGTATTTCGATGTTCATTTCAATACTTTAGGAATACTCAATTTTAGTAAAAGGGTAAAACATGTAATTTGATCCGGATTTTCAATAACTGGTAGGATATCTAATTCCCGAATGATTAAATGCTAACGATGACGACCACAATCTTAGTTCGATCCAATACATTAGAAATCTCACTTTTGCCAACACAATTTAGGATGAATCACGATGAAGCTTAGTGCGTGACAGGGAACATTCTGATCTACCTAGACAAAACGCAAGTATATTAAAGTCCCTCTGAAATTACGGAAATACCATGATCTGGAAAACAATTCAACCTGAAGCGTATAGGTCCAACATCGGTATTAACGAAGGTATACAGTTCCTGCGAAACATGACAGGATAGATTAATGCCAATGGTTAATTTTTTTCTATAACAGTTAACTGCGGAAAACTAAAAATAAATATTAGACTCACTTACATTTTATAATTCGATGCGATTTAATTGTCGAATCTTCTTACGAAGAGTTTTCACCATATAAAGGCAAATGATTATTGAGATATCGATTATGTAGTTATGTATATCATTATTATTGATTTCCAGATAACTTATAAAAATTTTTATCGTAAGAATAACCAATGAAATATTAAAACAAATAAAGAGCTTATGAAATCCCCCTTATAATAGTTGAAACACGTTTTTGTTGTTTTCTAAATTTCTATAAATTTTACCGGCCAAGTTTTTGTTAAATTTTCAGAACCGATTTGAGGTTGTGAAGTATAAAGCACTTTCGAAAGGTAGTTAATAATCATACAATTTCTGTAGATAATTTTGAAAAATCTTTGTAGCCTAATAATCAACAATTTTTGTAGATATCGTGGGAAAATCTTTGTATCTTAATAATCGTATGGATCTTCGGTAGATAATGAAATGCTATACTTCATCTCCACGCACAGGTAAGTGACGTACTGCCTAAATTATGATGTTATGTAAATTTTGTTTTATTTTACAAAAGTGCTAAATGTCGAAACAAGCAAACTTTGCTGATCACGATATTGTTTAGGAAAATCAGGACCTTTTATTTGGGTCCCCACACACGTTGCCGACCAGTGGAGGCAAGCGTGGTGACGCTTCGGGAGAGAAAGGTACCCCGAGGTGCCTCAACCAGAGCCCTGACGGACCAATTGGCAATCGTTGGGAAATAGCGGTTATCCATTGTTGCCTGATAGACGATGGGATGATCAGAGTCCGGCCCAAGAAATCCGGGATCATGCCCGATATCTCCTCAACCGCCTCGAAAACCATCAACGGCAGGTCGACTTGCACGTGGCCAGGGCCAGACAATACCTGGCCAACGTGGAGGACGATATCGCGGCCGGTAGGATCGCGAGTTCCTACTGTTACCAGCCGCCGCCCAGCTCCAAACCGGTACGTAACACAAAGCGACCGGTAATGGTGTTTGATGAATGCCTATTCCCCAGCAGACTACGGATACCCAACAACATTGGCAAAATACACTTTAAAATTAATAAATAATTAGTTTATGTTCACCATTTTCTTTGCTTATTAATTAATATTACAAATTGTGTGATTAACCCCATAACTAGAGATTTATAGACAATAAATTAATAATATTATTTATAGAAATGGAACCCTTCAAAATCCTACAGAAAGAACTGGAAAACGTAAGGGCAATCAATAGAAACCTTTATGGCCAAATCACTCAGTTGTCCCTGTAAGCACAGCAGATCAAAGCCGCATGGGTAGAACCCAGGAAGGTAAAATCGCTTTACCAACGACTCACCGCAGCCCAAAAAGGATGGGCTGATGAAAAACAACTGAATCAAAGCCTGAAGATTCAGGTGAAAGGGTTGGAAGTGGCATTATCAGCCTGCCAGGAGGGAGCTGCAGTTACCTACTCTCTCGTCTTCACTCCTGCCCAACTAACAGGCCGAGAACCAGCAACGACTCCAAAGACTACCCCGTTAACAAGCAATTATCGACCCGGACGAAAGGAGCGGGCTAAATGTCGGGCCGCTCGATTATTAAATACTAAGTAGTGCATAATGAACCTATCAAATGTGTCATTTATTTTATAAAATACATATTTATTGTTATTTAAGCGATATTTTCAAAGATATTGGTGGGCTTCTGGGTTTTGATATTTTGAAACTATATGGTTGTTACCCAGGTACCCCATACAAATATTCTTTCGCTTACCACTCGGCACCCGTTGCTAAGCAACGTTGGAACTGTGTTCGAGTGGTTAGATCGTCTGCAAAAAGTAAGCGTTATTGCTAATACTATAATTGACCGAACGATCTCTGTGTCCAACGAGCTGTCGATAGAAGACCTGTGCTCGCTTTTGATTCTTAGGTCCCATTATTCTCCTATCTCTTTCAAATGTTAACCTATATTCTCATATCATCTATCTTTATGTCCATTCCCATAGTCCTTCTTATTATTGTCCATGCTGATGATTATTCTTTGGCCTGTACACCCTTTGTTATGTTAAATACACCCACATTATATCTTTCACCCTTATCCCTATTACAACTACAATGTTCCATATTATTGTTACTAGCATTATCATTGTTGCTATTATATGTATTACCTTTATTGATTGTTGCTACTGTTACCTTTATTATTATTTTTATTACTATAACTACCATTATATTTATTGTTATTACCACTATGATTATTACTATTATTATTATTATTATCATAATTATTATCATCATTACTACAAATACTATGATTATTATTATTATTACCATTATTATTATTATTATTATTATTATTATTATTATTATTATTATTATTATTATTATATTATTATTATTATTATTATTATTATTATTATTATTAATATTATTATTACAATTATATCAATATTATTAACAAATTTTTGTGTAGGGATTCGTCCTTATTCCTCAGCTTTAAGAAATATTTTTCTTATATAAAAATTTAGTTGTAATCCTTCTGTATCTTTCGGTTTTGATAAAGTATTTTTGTAAATTCGAAAATTTTAGCAGCGTTCCGCCCTTATTTTACGGTTCATCCCTATTCTACAGTTTTCGACAAAGTATTTTCATGGACTCGGAAAATTTGAGCAGCGTTCCGCCCTTATTTTACACGTTCCATTTTTACATTACTATTTTTGTTAAGTATTTGAATTAGTTCGGAAATTTTGAGCAGCGTCCCGCCCATATTTTCCGCATCAACTCAAATTAATTTATTTAATTCTTATTTAAAAACATTATTTTTCATGATTTTGGTCGTTCGGATTAATCTTTTTCCGATGGCTTTTCATTTTAACTGTTGCAACGATTTCGCAATTTTCCCCGCTACCCATTCCCTCTTTTTGTCCTTAAGATCTATGTATGTTCATTTCATAATTAATGAGTGCCCACTGGACTACTCGGTGTTAGAGATTTTGAGCCGATTGTTGTTGAAAATTTATGTCAATTTTACAGGAAACGGATGATGAAGGAGCAGCCAAAGGGCTACTCATTCACCCTCCAATTTCCCCTATGTACGGATAATATTGACGTTCCGATCCCTGCGTTCCGCACGCCGGGTCTTCACGGGCACAGATCATCGGCGGTATTCCACGCACTTACACGAATCTGAATATTGTATATGATTTTATTAACTTGTGATGTGTCTTTGGCTGTGGGCCGGAAAAGGAATAACAAATAATATTTTACCATAGCATTTGGAATAAAGGTTTCGATGCACTAAGGCTGTAGATAGAAAATATTTATTCAGCATATTACATCGGCCACATACATTTGAAATTCATTGTATCCATTCCATAAAATTTACTTCGAAAATCCCATAAATTTAATTCGATAAATCATCCATAAATTCGATTTGAAAAATCATCCATAAATTCAATTGGAAAAACAAAATTATCCATAAATTTGATCCATCAATTCCCTTCGAAAAAATCAATTAATAATATTGCACCAGTTGAGAGTGATCGTGTTCAGGCAAAACACTTACCCGTGTTAATTGCCTGAATGCACGGCTCTCAACCAGTTATACAACCAGTTATACAGTTCTGTAATGAAATTTTTTCTCCCAAAAATAAGACTGAAAATTTGTGAAAACACATCGGTATTTATACCTATAATTTGGCCTTAACCTTACGTGTTAGTTTTACTGAGATTAAACAAAATTCGACCTTGAAATTATTTGTGTTATCTAAATTAAATTTTTATTTATTTCTTAATTTAAATTGGTAATTTATTTTTAACATTTTTAATTAAATTTATTCATCCAAAAATATTTTATTTTTATTCATTTAATTCATTTATTTTTTTAATTTTATATAAATGGTCATTTTACGGTCGAATTTTCTTGTTATTATGTTATTTTTTATGTAAATTCCGTGCGGTTCTTGGTGCATTTTGTATTTATTTTATTTTACTTTTTATGTTTTTGATTTTATATTTATTTATATTCTCTCCGATTTTAAAATGTTTAATTGGTGTTGTATATTATATTTTAAGTTATCTTGGTGCTGGGTTTTCGTGCTGTATTACTGATGCATTTAAACAATTCTCAAGGCTATTTGTATGCTGGCCCAACAATATGGTAAGTATCAACCCACCGAGGTAGTAAGAAGACATCACACCGCCTGCATGAGAAGCTGACGCGAGAATTATGAGTGCAAATAATGACATAGGGGGATCAAAAATCAAAAGCGAGCATAGGTCTTCTATCGACAGCTCGTTGGACCCAGAGATCGTTCGGGCGATTACAGCATTAGCAATAGCTCTCACTTTTTGCGGACGATCTACCCACTCGAACACAGTTCCAACGTTGCATAGCAACGGGTGCCGAGTGGTAGCAAAGGAGATATTTATATGGAGTTACCGGGGTAACCACGATATAATAAAACAAATTATGGCACCCAGTAACCCACCATATGTAATATACTCTAAACTATTTAACATTTGGTCTTTGACTTTTAATTACTATTCAAATATAAAGTTTTTTGGTATTTTCGCGTAATTATTATGAATAAAGTTTATTTATTAAACCAAGCAGAAGTTTACAACGTCTGAATTTATTCCATATAATATGAGATATGTGACTCGTATTCTAAATCTTATCTAATGACAGTTAAATTAGTGGGCGTCTCTTTAACGTTATTCGTATTTCAGACTATAATAAACATAATATATTTTAAAAAAAATCATTTGAATCGTAAAACTGAAAGCCAAAGTGAAATAGTTAATGCTGAATTTTTCACAAAACCAATGTATAAAATATCCCAAATTTATGAGAAAACGCAAAAAATACAACTTCATTAGAGCAAATAACGCTGATAACTTGCCATAAATTGTTTAATAATAAAGCTATGGTGGGTTACAGGGTTTCAAATCTTGCTTATCCTCATGGTAGCCCTGGTAACGTCATACAAAAAGATTCTGATCGCCACTTGGCACCCGTTGCTAAGCAACGTTGGTAATGTGTTCAAGTGGTGGATTGCCCGCAAAAATTGAGTATTATCGCTAGTACTATAATTGCTCAAGGGATAGTTAACCAAGGGATCGTGTTATCGGTAATATCTTTTGATGTCCATTATTCAATTTTCTAATAGTTTTCCCTAAGGCTAGCTGGATCAACTTGTACTTTAATCCGCGAAATTATTTTTAATACTAATAGTTTTAAATCCGTGAATTCAATTTTACTTTAATTTACATCGAAAATTTACCTGATTTTGTCCAAAGAAACTATCTTACGGTTATGCATTTCTAACTTTAATCTATGAATTACTTTAGTCAACGAATTGTTATTTATCCTTAATCAATACTTTACTTTACTAGAAAACTAGGTTACATTGGTTTTACTCAATAATTATCTGAATTAGTTTAATCAATGGGATATTTCTGTTTACCCTAAACTCATTTTAATTGTTACCAACTAATAGGTTTAATTTGATCAACGATATATTTACTTCTATTCAATATTCATTTTATTTTTAATCAATAATTTAATTTAATCACTCGCTTTTACTTAATCACTTCTTCGATTTTATTAAATGAATTAGTAGTGATTTACTTGTCGTTGCGTTAATTTTAATCAACAATTTGATTAAGGGATTCCACACTTTTATTCGAGAATCATTTTACTTTTAATTGATACGTTTCATTATTTGAAATCAATGAATTCGATTCGTAATTGCGTTCATTTTTATCGGGGGTTGATTTTGATTAGATCAATACATTACTCGTTCTTACTCAAAGATCAGATTAATTTTATTGAAACGAATTATAATAATTTAATTGATGAAATTATTTGCCATTACTCTATTTTTAATCAATAATTTACGATCATTTAGATTATGAATTATCTTTACCCAATATTTACTTTAATTTTAAGCCATAAAACACTTTACTTTTACAATCAATGGTTACTTTAATTTTTATCAATAATCGCAATATAATCGAACTCAATGATTTCCAATAAATTTTATCTATTTCAAAATATTAATCCTAAATAGTTATAACAACGATTTCAGTTAATTTAATCCCCGTACCCTTCCCCTTTAATAGGCCTTAAGCGCATATTGTGTTTATATTATATTTATTGAGTGCCCACTGGACTACTCGGTGTGATAATTTTAAGCCGTGTGTAATATAATTTTAGGTCGATTTTACAGAATTGAGAAACGAGGAAGCAGCCAGAGACTTCTTCCTTATTTCTCGCTTCAGCTATAGGGATAAATATTGACGTTACGACCGCTGCGTTGCGCACGCTGAGTCTTCACGGGTACATATCATTGGCGATTTTCCACGCACTTACATGCATCTGTACTATGTAGATTTTACTTTCTTGCGTAATGTATTGGCTGTGGGCCGGAAAAATTTCGACATTTTAATTTAGTTTATGAAAATATATATCAAACAATTTATGTATATTAATAATATTTATTAGTTAGAACAAAATAACATAATTACCCTTCATAACCATTCCAAAATTTTTCATACAATAGCATAAAATATCATAAAATAAAGCATAAATGCCTCTCTCCCCACGTCGACGCCAAGCAGAGCTCTACCGAGATGCAATGGACGTGACGTGGAAAGAGGGTTCCAACATAAATATTTCTCACCTAAAATCAGTTGAATTAGTTCAAATAGTTTGAAAATAAGGTTTTTAAAATAGTTTCACAACGATTTCAAAAATGGTTTCAAGATTTGAAAATATGGTTAAGTTAAATGTGAAAATGGATCAGTATTTATACCTATTTTTCTCGCGTGTGAAATTTGATGCAGTAAAACAAAATTCGACCTTGTTATTTTCTAGTAAATTCTATTCTTTAATTTTATTATTTTTTGATTTATTTTTATAATTTTTTATTTAGAATTTTTATTGGATTATTATTAATTCAAATTTTTCGATTTAAATTTCACTTTAATGAACTTTTATTAATTTTTCAATTTTGTCGAATTTGTTGTGTTTTCTTGTTATATTTGTGTAGGTATCGTGCGAATCTTGGTACGTTTTGTTATTATTTTAATTTATTTTTATGTTTATTATTTTATATTTAATTCTCTTATTTCTCATATTTTATATGGTTTTATTGGTGTTTAAAGGTTTATTTGAATTTGCATGTTGTATTTGCGTGTGTGTTTCTGATCCATTAAAACATTTCTCAAGGCCGTTTACGTTCTGGCCCAACAGCTATTACAATAATTAGCAAAATATAAATTTTTTTAAAATCAATAGTATTTTCAATTTGTTTATTTGCGTTAAAAATACAATTTATCAACTTAGTCTAAATATAGTTCATAACCTTAGAAACGAGTAAATTCTCCAATATTAAATTTACAATAGCATATAATAATACTATAGCATAGAAATTTTGGATTAATTATGCATTTTTATTAATGCAATTACTTAATAACAATTACTTAAAATATATTTATTAATATTTTATCCCTACATTTTTAATTGATAAACTTCAATGACCTTGAGTTAATTACAAATAGTATGCTTTTATTACAAATCATTTAAAAGATTCTTGTCCAATAATTTGTATTGCATAATGATAATCATATGGAAGATGAAACATAAAATCAAAGAAATAAAAATGAATATTTGGATATTGTAAATATCAGCTGCGACTAAAAATAAAATCAACGAGATTATGGAGAAAATAATATTTCCCGCAAATTTGCAGCAAGCGACGATTGTTTCAACTAAATACTTGTTTAAAAATTTAATGTTCGTTTCAAAGAAATGTATGAGTGTCATGGAGATTATAATTTCTGCGATAACTAATAAAATAAATTGTGGGATTTGATAGAAAATTGTCAAATAATGCTTTTCATCTTCTGAGACATTAATTATTTCAAGTTTTTTATCAATTGACCGGTAGAAAATGATAGTGTTAATTGTATTTTCTTTGAAATAAATTTGTTTAATTAATATTTTATTCATATTGCTTATTGAATAAGTTCCCGCTTTTAATTTGACATACGGTTGGATATGTTCCGATTTGTTAATGCAAACAAAATTCGTAGCTAGATTGAATTGATCTATAAACGAAAGGTCTTCGGTATAGAAAGCCGATCGCAAAAGAACATTGTTTCTAATAACTGTTGGACTAATTTGTTTGCAAGTCACTTTCAATGAATTGGAATCGACACTGTCGACATATGAAATCAACAAGATATTAACAAAATTTTCTGGAGTCCTGTAAGATTTTTGAATTTGAGGCTTATCCATGTTGAATTGAAATGCTCTCAAATGGAATATCATATCGGCATTTCTTCGGTAATTAAAATTCTGAACAAATCCCGGAGAAACGTTGAATAGTTCCGTAAATCCAACTTGGTAAATGAAATTCGGCGAAACGTTGACAAATATAATTTTCTGTTTAGAACCGTTTTCGATTACTAATGATAATATAAACCATGCGACTACAAAGCCAGTAATAAAGAATATATAACTCAAAATGACACCGGCTAATAATTTGATCTTTTCTATTAACAATCCAATAGACGTATACGATATTAACAACGAAGCAACGACATAAATAAGCGGATTAATCATGTGCAAATGTTCAGGATATATAATCATTGCTTCCCCTTCGTAAAAATCCATTTGATATCCTTGATACATCCATAAAATTACCTGTTGATCAAAACCGAAAAAAATAAAAGCAAACGGAATAAAATAAACAAAATATTTCTTTATCATTGAATATTTTATATTATGCGGACAGTCACTTGCTTCAACTTTATGCTCTGTTATGCCAGATTTGAAAACAATAAGACTAACATTGTATAAAATAAAACCTGTCGATAATACACAAATTTCTACCAACATCAAAATCATTGCAGCAACATTTTTTTTCAAATTATTTGTAAAATAGACAGAAATAAAAATACCATAAATAAATAAATTAAAAACTTTATCTAAAAATTTCAAATTATACAAATATTCGCGAGGATTCGGATCTAGCATTATTAATGTCAATTTTAACATGTGAACTTGAAAAATCGCGCATTTTAAACAAGCAATATTAATAAAAACTAAAAATAATAAATATACAAAAATATTTATGTATTGTAAATACAAAAGAACAGATTCAATAGATAATAACAATATTACTATAATTAATATCAAATTAATTTGTAATTCTGTTAAAAATCGTTTTTTCGATATCATATAGAACATGATTAAGGTTAATGAATGCGCGCTTAAATAAAGATGATAACAGAATGCGGTTTTATAAAGATTCCATTTGAGAACTGAATAAGTAATATTGAAAAAAATAATTTTTATACCATAAAAGAAAATACTCCAACAGGCTTCCAGTGCAATAAATTGTAAATAGTCAGAATAATGTACCATAATAATAATAATCTATTTTAAAATTAATAAATCAATATATTTTTAATTATTTTATTAAAATTTTTCAAATTATTTTGATTTCAACTTGTTTTGGGGAAATTTTTATTTAGTACAGTAGTGGGGAATGAGATGTGTCGGTCGATGGAAGCAGCAGGTGAAAGAATAAAGTGCGACCTATGACCAGTGTTGCGCCGACAAAAATCACCACCCGAAAGCAAATTTAAATTTAATGTGAATATAGACTTTTTAATTGTTTACAAAAATGGTAATTTTAGGTACACAATCGTCGTACTTTGTGTGCTTTGCTTCTACAAATCTTTTTATAAAATTTAACTTAACAAAAGTATCAATTTTAAAATGGTATAAAAATGTTACTATTTGTATCGGCCGAAAATATGTCAACAGAAGAATAACACTTTTCGGATCAATTGGATTTCACAATCCCTTGACTACTATGACGGGTTTCTGAGATCGATAAGTCTGATTTAGTTGCTTTGCTTTGACTTGAATTTATTCAATAACTTTGAATGCTTTTATTTCACCTTAATTTCCTTTTCACAATTTCGGCTTTGTCTCTTTTCAACTTTCTTTATTATTTTCATTTTCGTTTCGCTTAATTTCTGCTTCAAATCGCTCTTTTCCTTGATTCCTACTTCCCTTTAATGTTTTCAACTTCTAGTTGTCTCCAAATTTTTCTTTAATACCTTTCTTCAGTAATTTTCTCCTTTCCAATTATTCGTCGAATTCTGTCCAATTTCTCTCTTTTTCTCTTTACTTGGCTTCTGCTTTTGTACTAGTTCGTGCCTAGCTTTTATACTTTTCCATCTAATGACACATATTGATAATAGATTTATTTTCCAACCTGTTCCATTGGACACTCTAATCTTTGACCGTTTTCAAGATAAACATTTTTTCTGACGATGTAATTTTTCGGCTTTCCAATGCATTTTTTCTATCTCGAATATGCTTTTGAGATAATAAGATAATTTTATCTTTGTTTTTGTTTTTTGTTTTTCTTCTTTTGAATTTGTACTTGTTAATTAAGAATGACCTTCTTTTATTCAATTGTTTGCTTTTATTGATTTTCTACTATTCTCTTTTCATTTTTCGATATCTCTTTTCCACTACTATTTTACTGAGTTCCAGAACAATACCTCATTTATTTATCATAATTTTCTCCAATCATTTTAAGCATTTAATAATTATTTTTGTTTTATTATTTAAGTATCCTCAACATAAAGGATCATTAATTAATTTCATGCAACATAAATTTTCGTCTTTTTCTTTATCAAGTGTTATTTTAAAGAAATTAAATATCATCAAACAAAGAAAGCAGATCAAAAGTATCTAAAAAATATATAATTCTAATGATGGCACATAAAGATTTGCTTATTTCATAAATAAATTAAAAGCTAAACTTTAATTAAACTTTTTTATTTTAAAATAATTTAAATATAAGTAATTTAATATTTGGAGTCATCCAAGACTCCTTACACAATCATAAATTTTATTAGACAAAAAATGACATTGAAATTTTGTTGTTTAAATGACTCGATAACGTAACATAAGACGACACCTCAAGTCAAATTCGAATTTATGATATTGTGTCAATCTAACAGAATCAAACAATAGCCGAACTTAACGAATAAATTAAAAACATTAAAAAGTAAAAGAAGCGAACCAAGTGTCATTCTTGTTGGGCCAGCACTGAGTTTTGTTTAAATGAATTGGAAATAGCACACAAATATAACAGGCAGATTTAAAAACAGGACCCATAAACATCAATTCAACAACCTTAAAATGCGAGAATGATATAATTAAAATATAAAATCAAAAACATAAAAATAAATAAAAATAATAACAAGATGCACCAAGATCAGCACGAAATAAACATAAAAATAACATAAAAATTTGACCGAAAATTGACAATTCATCTAAAAAAAGCAAGAATTAATGAAAAATGGAAGTAAAATTAAATGATTTTAGTTGGAAATAATTCAATTAAAAATTAAAGAAACGAATTGTCAAACTAAACCAAGAAAATAATAAAAATCAGAGTTAGATTATACAAATTATTTCAAGGTCAAATTTTGTTTTATCGCAGTAAATGACATAATCCATAAATAATATACGAGGAAACTTAATCAAATTACGTTTAAGTATAAGTAATTTAAAGTTAAAAATGTAAAATAAATAATATCAAACTTCGTAAATAATAAATAAGACGAAACAATATCGTACTGTATCATAACAATCATTGTAATAATAATTAAAACAAAATCAAACGATCATCTATAAAAGCGCCAAGTATCACAATTCACGAAAGTAAATTAACCAAATAATCCAAAGCGCCACGCTTCATATATACCCAGCTATCGTATCCCAGATACTCCGATGCTCCCATCCATAATACCACCAGCAGGCATCTGATAATTGTGGCCATCGATAGAATTCGGAAAACTCGAGCGTGGAGACGTCGCATTGAGTGCGAGACTGTAACTCACTATGGCAGTTGACTGATTGGAGAACTGACGAACATCATGTGCTGAACAAATATGAAAAGTTACTTACCCAAATAATCCTGGACTAGAGATATCGGAAAAGTGGAAAGAAATGATTAAATGAAAAATTGAGAAACTTCACGAGGAATGAATAAATATAAATCCATGTATTTTACAAACAACCATAAATCGGACACGTCTGCAAATAATAAATGTTGCAAGGAGTGGAAAAAATCAATATTCTCAGCAATTAAACCTACGACGAATTGAAAATTGAATATGCCACGTCGCCAAGGGAAGAGAAAATTTGCAAATCAATCACAATGAAGAAGAAATTAGACATGCCCAGTCACCGAGGGCAGAGAAATCACTCTAATCGATGAACATGTTAGCATGCAGGGACATATAAATAGCTAATAGCGTTCAGATTTGGTTAGTTATTATTTCAACAAAAACCAACCGAGAAATGTACGCACAAGGAAAACAATTATTCGCAACTCTGACAATGAAGAAGGATCGCTGCACTCAAAAACGAGAAAAGGAATTGAAGGTGGAACGAGCAGAGAGAAGAGAGAGCAGATATGATGGTAAATTTACCTTGTTCAATAGGAAATTCTTTAATTTTTGTCTATAAAATCATATACAAAGAAATGAATTAATACAATGGCTTATTAATGCTTGAAGTACTTATTACCGAGAAATTGGCACATTCAATAAGCTTAACAATTTTTGAACACCGTCGACGCATAGGATATAAATCAGCAAGGTTAGCATTAGTGTATGGACAAGTTTCGATGAGAAGACGGAATCAAAGAGCTTGTTAGACTATCCCGTTCAATAAAGATCTCTTGAGAGTTAGATTAGATGACAGTGAATGAGACCCAATTGCTTGGATCCCTTGATCGGATATTACCACCAAACGTAACCTAATGATCTCCAACGTTATAACAATTACTAGACTAACCGAAAGGCCTGATAAGGTTCTACCCGAAAGTCACAATATTAATAATTGAGAATCATAACGAGAATCCTGTATACTAAGATTTATTTTATAGAGGAATCTTGGATTGATGCGTCCCGGATCACGGTGCATTTTCCAGCACGATCAGCCGCCAGATGCAGGCAAGCAATGCGGGACGCGAGATCTTCGATTTCCCCCGTGAGAGAATTCAGAGAAAGTCGTCTGGACGACTATGAGGAAGCAGATCTTCCGTACGTGCAAATCAAGAAGAAACCAGGCCGCAATCCGGCCCGCGAAATCCAACAACGTGCGGAATTCACTTTGGTTCGCCTTGAGCACCATCAACGACAAACAAACTAGCAGGTATCAATGGCTAGACGGCACCTGGTCAGAGTAAATGCAGATATTGCTGCCGGGAAAATCCCTAGCACCGACGGATATGCCCCATCCTATGGCATATCATATGAATTGGACGACCCTATGTTGGCAGAGCTTACTAGACCCATGGATATAGTGATCCCTAGGAAATTACTACCAAAAGACATGTGCGACACTGCAGACGTCCTCAAAATCTTAACTCTTTAATTATTGACTGTTCATATAGTTTTAACCTTCAAAGACTGATGCAATAATAATGAACTAAGATAATTTAGACAGCGCAATTAGACAGATATCTAGTCGACTTTTCTTTAGAAAATTAATTTTAGGCAAATAATAATGTCCTGACGCCATGATAAATGATGAGAATTCCATAGTTAAAGTTGTGACATTTGTTAATAAATAGTTTAATTGTAGATATGGATCCATTCAAGACTCTAAGTAGAGAGTTAGTGAAATCGCGCAGGGAAAATGCGGAGCTTCACCGCCAGTTGCTCCAAATGACTCGAGAAATTCAGAAAATTCGAGCATCATGGATGGAACCAGCAAAGGCGAAAATGATTTATCAATGATTGACCGCCGCACAGCGTGGATGGGCGGAGGAAAAGCAACTCGGTCAAGCGCAAAAAAACACAGATACGCAGCTTGGAAGTGGCACTATCAGGTTGCCAGGAAGACAACGCCGTAACCTATCCATTAGTATTCGCGCCGGCCCAGCTAGCATACAGGGAGGCAACGGATACGAACAAGCCTGCGACGGCGAAACATTCTCAGCGGCGCCCAGGGAAGGCGGAACGTGCTAAACGCCGTGCCCAGCAAATCAAAGATTAATATTGATTTATTGACGTGCTGATAAATAAATTATTATTGCTGTTTCTTTAATTTCATTTGTTTTGTGTTGTTAATTAATTGATTTGGCAAATGAATTTATTCAACTGAAAATACGAAATGGGGCTTGTGCAGTAACAGATTCTGGAAAGTGTCGAATACATACGGAAAGGACTGAAATAAGAAATCGCACATAGACCTTCCATCGGTAGTGCGTTGGACCCCCCATGAGTCCGAGCCTTATCAGTTCTCCAGTAGAGCTCACCTTCGGAGGTCTCATAACCAGTGGTTACAGTTCCAACGTTGTCTAGCAACGGGTAACCATTGGAGGGCAGAAAACGTATGTAACAGGGTCAAGGTTAAATACCACTCACCCCACATTCTTCTAAGCTCATCCTCTAAAATTTCATGAGATATAAAATATTTTTACTAAGAAATATTCAAATATTCTATAGAACGTGGTTATTTAAAAAAATGTAATCTAGAATTTTTAATAGCATCTCATTCCTCAAAGGTAAGCTGTGATTTTGTAAATTTCTTAGTTTGTTAAAAAATAAGTTACTGTTTAATTTAAAACTTCCATTTAAGTCAATTAAGAAATTATTTTACATATTAATTCCAATGTTTCATTAAATTTTTCAATTTTTATATTTAATTTATTTATTTAATATAATTCAAATCTCAACCTTGTTATATTATATCAAATGAAATATTTATCATTTTCAAGGTCGTTGATACGATATTAGAATATTGTTTGTATATATATTTATCATTACGCAGATTTATCGCATATAATTTGTAATATCAAAATGTTGAAGAAACTTAAAAAATTTTACCCAGAGGAAGAAATTATTGATGGATTTTCTATTTTGTGCTTTGAATCTTACAGCAAATTGGAAGTAAATCAATAATTAAATGTCGTCTTACCTAGATTATCTATGAAATTTCAGAAATTTTCATCTTCATTCAACAAAAGTCTACAGCGGATGATTTTGAACGAAATTAAACAACCGAAGTGTAAGTTTTCCAATCGGAATTTTAACTATTTCCCACTTAATTGTGATTCGTTAGTTATAAATCTTTCCTTAATTCAGCTAACACAATTGTCAACTCAAAGCTATCACAGTCGACTTTGATATCGGAGATTAAAACCAAAATCAACGCAACCCCAGTCTCACCGACCCGTATCACAGCCCAACGGAAAAGTAAGCCAGACATGAACACTCTAACACTTGCCATCTGTTGCAACAAGAGGCGCAATCCTTCTCTGTCCCCCATCAAACATTCCGAAACGAAGATCCAGTTCATAGAGGACGATTCAAAATGCGCTGATAAGGAAAACGAAGATATTAATAAAAATAAAAACCTCATCGGCGTTGTTATCGCTTCATGGTATAAATCCGATTATTTATCGATTTATATTTATTATTTCATAATTATATATTTTATATATTCAAATGATAATATATAATTTTTTGTAAATTATTTTACAAAAACGTTTAAAATGTTAATATAGAATTTTTAATGAATACATTTTGTATTGCTGGCAGCAAAAAGTTGCAATAAATGGGATACGAGAGTGAATTTGCATTTCCTTTTAATGGGAGTGAAAATGTCGGCCATTTTTCTGAAGTTCTTTTTGGGAATATAGATAATAACGATTGTCATAAAAGTGGGTTATTGGTTGTCATGGTAACATTTTTGGCCATAGGGATTATTTTATTACCATGGTAACGTATAAACCAAGTCATTTGATGCTATGGAAACAATTTATTACAATATCGATCACGGATTACGATGGTTATGTATCAAATTAATGTATGAGTTGCCATGGAAACAATTTACTGTAGGGATAACCTTTAAAAATAAGTCACGTTAATTCCCTTTTAAGGTCAAAGGTAGACTAAATTTCATTTGAAAAAAAATTAAAAGTAAAATGGCGGAAATTAAAAGCATTATCATTTTCCTAAAGGAAATTTTGATTGATCGACTGGAATTTATTAAGCAAACAGCAAGATCAGTGATAAGGTTTTGTGTACTGAGCAAATGGCTCAATGAGCTATAGGTGGAAATTTTGAGTTTGAACAAGATTAAAGGAAATCCTGAAAGGTTTTATCGATCTACACCAAAGAAGATTTGGAGCTAAACATGAAAAATGCTCAAAATCTGCTCCAGACAATCTCGAGTGGTTTTGTGGAAATTTCACTCGGAAACTATAAATCATTCACTTGTGACACAAAAGGATAATTGGAGCATTTGTTGGTGTTATTTCTTCGCTTTTGACAACTTTCACCTGATTATTGACATAATTTACGATTTCTCCAAAATTATGTGAACCTTTGTTTTATCGTTTCCAATTTTATAATTATCAATCATAAATTTTTTAAAAATTAATTAATTTGCACATTTCACAATTTACATCGATTTATTGAAAGATCAAAAAATATTTCCTAATTTTTAATTTTAATTCAAAAATCATTTAAAAACGTTTCATAACAAATTTCAATAATTTATTGATTTTTGCACATTTAACAGTCTACATCGATTTATTGAAAGATCAAAAAATATTTCCTAATTTTTAATTTTAATTCAAAAATCATTTAAAAACGTTTCATAACAAATTTCAATAATTTATTGATTTTTGCACATTTCATAATTTATATCGATTTATTGAAAGATCAAAAAATATTCTTCAGATTGATTTTCATTTTCAATTTTATAATTATCAATCAAAAGTTTTTACCGAAATATTTACAAAAAAATATTGATTTTTGCACATTTGAGTTCTTATTTGCTAATCAATATATATGAAATTGATGGTAACGTAATTTCAAAATTTTGTTTAAATCATCGATTATGTCACTGTTACCTAACTTTTATATAATATTACTCCAGGAAATCCTTATTTTGGTTTAATTAATGATTACATAATATTGCCACTTATTTCAATCGGTTTTAAAATTTTTACAAAAATTGTTCATTTCAAAAGATGCCGTGTGCACCGGGCTTATTTAAATCTAAACCTCAGCTAAGTATAACTTAAATTGATTTTGACAATGTCATCTACTTTTTGTTGACTTTGAAAATGTACTTATAAAATGAACTTTTACCATCATTATAAATCCAATAAGATTATCATTGACTACTATGTCTGATTATATTCAAAGAATATACGATACATTAAGTGATATCCAGTACATTTCCCAATAGTGTACCAGTTTCGAGCTAATGGCTCTCATCAGTACTATGCGGGAGGCGCTCAGATTTCTCTGAGCGCCAGCTAAGTGTAAAAACAGTGTCAAGTTAACACTGTTATACAATTATCCTGATGCACTGGACATCAAATAAGTGTGCAAAGTTTGGTTTTAAGGCAAGAAAATAAGACGAATCTTTATCTTGAAACTTCCTTTCACTTGAAACCATGGTAGATACAATCATACCTCTGTGTACCACAAGTTCAGCACAGAAACTGGTAACAAGCTATCAGACTACCAAAACTACGTGTATGTTTATTGTAAAAAGATTATTTAAACAGAATTATTTTTCTTAATATTTTCTACAAAATTTGACTATAAATCAGATTTATTTAAGGTGCCGAAAATTCATGAATACCTTAAATAAATCTGATTCATAGTCAAATTTTGTAGAAAATATTATGTCACTTATAAAGAAATCAGAGGTGAAAAACAAAAAAGTCCTTACAATAGAATTATTTATTCTAAATTTTTTTTATATGATTTCAAAACTCTCATACGAAGTTCTGTCTAGATCTTTAAAAAATTTCTAATTACATTGTAAAATAAATTCTAAATTTTTGCATGCTGATTCCAAAAACGATAATGAAATTTCTGCTTCACTTACGATTTCTTTAGATAAAACGATATTCGAAAATCAGTAAATTGGTTATTTTGAAGTAAAATCAACCGAATGTTATCATTTATTTTAGCGAATCACAGACAATTAAATAATACAAACCTTTAAATGTTATTAATGCTAAATTGCTAGCATTAGTGAGTATAGTCACAAATGACATCCAAGAATTTCTTGATAGAATTAGTTAATATATAGTAGCCAACAGAACTCAGCCTTCATTCTTGGATCTTTCCAGCTTTGGTTTCTTACTATTTCGTAAAAAATTCAGTAAGGGAGCATTCATTAAGGACGTCTTCTAAGAAGGGGAAGGGAGGGAGTCTACGCCAAAAGTCAAACGGGGGCACTAGGGAGGGCGGAGTCCAAGTGCTTAGGACATCCCCAACAGCATTGGTTGTTTAAATATTATACATAATGGATTAATGATTTTTTAAAAATTTTGTAGTATCTATTTTATATACTCGATATGGTAAGTAAGTAAGCGGCATGTTCCATGTCCCCTTTTTTCCCATTTTATCATTTTAATTCAATATAATTTTGAAATTAAATTACACCTATATGATTATAAATTATTTAAATTTCTTCTGAAAATAAAGGATAATTATTTTTGAATGGATGTCCCCCGAGGGGTGCTCACGAAAGGAGACAAAGGAAGGGACGATCAAAAATTGCTTAATGGATGCTCCATAATGTATAAAAAATAATTTAAAGTTTAAATCATTAATTGGAAAAATAGAAAATAAATTTCAAAAACCTGAGATATAAACACTTAGCACAGTATTTTACCTATAAGAACATTTTCCTATACCTGCTAAATGTTTTCACAATAAGACTAAAGTGGCTTCAATACTCATCTAACCTTAATTCCACTGATAATCTTTGAGGGGCCCTAAAATGTGAAATTCAAAGAATAATATCCAGTAATAATTAATTTCATTGTAACTAATAAAATAATAAACATTTTAAAATTAAAATTTAGTTACTGACAAATTATCAATATATTGTTTTAATTTTATCATTTTCTAAAATGATCAACAGAGATTTTCAAATTATATTATTTATGAAAAAGATAGAAAATGCGTTTTCCGATAACGCAATAGATGATCTCAAAGTCAAATTTCATACATTTTTCAATTGCAATATTTTGCAAAAAACAATTTAGATAAGTTTTTTTTTAACAGCCCCGAGAAAGTTTGTGACATTCCAAATAAGTCAGCTCAATCCAAAAATGATTTCTACGCAATGTCTGGTAAAGAAGATTCGGTAAATGCCACATCGACTCTTTCACCAGTTTCGTTGCAGCCTGTAAATTGTTTAAAAGGCGACATAGAATCCATGGATTTAGATGCACAAACAAAAGCTGATCCCGATCTAAAAAGAGATCATTTTGATCTTGTTTCTAATAATCCCATTGCTAAGTTCGCTACTGAATCTAGTAAAAAAGTTGATATTGAGCGAGTTGTATTTACGAATAGTTCTTTTGAAGAGAAAATAAGTGCGTCGCGATCGAGTATGAAGATTGAAGAACCGTCTCAGTTAGCAGATAACGATGACCATGATTGCATAATCACATCCATCGGATTTGATCCTGCACCTAAACTTGCATCTATTACTTTATCGAGTGTGGAACATTTATTATCAGACATACCAAAATTAAAAGCTGCCCCGCCATTTATTCCTCAACCTTCGATAAAAACTATTTTGTTTAAAAACATTCACAAGTCTCCCCGACCTCCTCCACTTATTCCTGCTCCTTCATACTATTTCTTATCAAACCTAATGGTCTGTCGGACAAGCAATGTCGCTCTATCCAGCAAGTCCAAATGCATTTCACACAAATCTGTCACATCACAGAAACTCAAATCTCCTAAACGAAGCCTCATGAAATCTTCTATTCTGAAATCATCATCTAAAAATGTCAAATTATCATCGGTCAGAGCATCAAAAAATCCAATTTCTCAATCAAACTCTACAGAAAATACATCAAATCCAATTGTCAGGTCTATTTTACAGAGCACTCATTTTTCGAACGCTAAATTATTCTCAGTAAATACTCCGAAAAATACTCATTTCAGTGCAATGTCATTGGTTAATGATAATAGATTTCTCTTCAATAACAGGGGTCCAGGTAACAGGACCGCAGCGAGGCAATCGGTCACTCCGAAAATTTCCGGAATAAATGGTAAGCATTCATTGTTTTATTTTAATTATTTCTCTGATCATTTACGGGGGCATTATTTATTGGGAGATTACAGTAGCCTTGACGACGTTGGAGATATATTTTCAGGGGGACAATCAGCTCTATACTTATAAAAATAATAAAATCATCGAAACTGGTCATTCTAATATTAATTAAAACTAAAATCAATCAATAAAATAAATAAAATATATATATATATATATATATATATATATATATATATATATATTTTAAAATTTTATAAAATTAATAGAAAATGATCATAATCATTTGAAAAAGGCTGTGCCGAAATTTCGTGAATATCTTTACTGAATCATAGTAAAATATTTTTTTAAAAACAATATCAATAAAATAATTAATAATAATAATAAATAAACCAATACTAATGATAATTAAAAATGAAACCAATAAATCAATAATTAATTAATAAACATATTTTCCAATAATTGTGAATCGACTGAATTATGTGATTAGAAAATCCTATAAATAGTCCATGAAAAATTAGTTCACAAAATTTGGAACTTTCAATTAGGAATGCCACATATTGATTATAATATTATTATTATTTTATTATAAGTATATTTATTATTTTATTATTATATTATAAGTATAAAACGATGATTCCTTGGTAGCAGCATAAATTAATATATCAGATAAGTGAATAACAAAATAAGGTCTTATATTGTTATTCACTTATCTAATTATTAATATTATAATTATTGTTGAATCTTGAATTGGGTTTATTTTTATTTTTTTATGTAAAATATACTTTTTTTTCTATGTTGTTGTTTCGAGGTAGTATTGTTTGGTTTTTTTGGTGGAATTGTAAATTTAAAATTGGGTTTGAATTGTGGTCAAGGTTGGAGGATTTGTAGTTTGAATTATTTTAATAAATTAAATTGCTAACAATAAAACGAATTTGTCTTATAAAGAAAACTTATTTCAAAAATGTTTCATTTGATCGATAATGATTTATCTAGTAGTCATTCGGAATCAGAAGATTTTTCAGCGGAAATTATGAAAATTGATATGTATATCGAAAATGGTTTAAAAAATCCTCTTGATTATGATTCTCATTGGAAGTTAATTAATGCGCTAAAACATCCAGAAAAGGTGATTGAAGCAAAAGAATCAAGAGAAACTATGCATATTTATTATCCATTGTCCCTTGAAATGTGGACTGATTGGATCAATGATGAAAAGTCTATTAATTCAGACAAAAATTTCATACGTGCAATTGAAGATTATAGAAGCGTCGATATGTATGGTTTGAATATTGCCAATTTATGTTAGGATATTTAACTGATGAAGAAAAAATTAGACAATGTTTTGAAGTTGCTATTGGTCAAGTTGGGAAATCAAATAGGAAAATCAAATCCAACAATTATAATTATTATTATTATTTTTGTTTATTTAATTACTATTTATTTATAAGTTATATATCTATGGACCGATGCGTTGCTTATTAAAACAGCTAAAAATATCATTGTGAATTCAACAAATGTAACAGACCGATGTTTATTTCATTTAAAATAGAAATAAATAAATATGAATAGATGAATTTTTGAATGTTATATTTTGATTTTGTTGATACGTTTATTCATGGTGATGTGTAGAGATATTCATGCCGACGGTTGTGTATCATAGCGCATCAATCAGTCTCATTAAGGTCGTCATATTGAAGGTAGTATTATCACTGAGATATATGTTATGTTACATTGTCTTATACTGTAAATCTATTATGCATTTTATATATAACCATATTAACAAATTCTTTAGGTCAGTACATTAATACGAAACTAATCAATTTTTGGAAAGGCAAACTTTGACATGAACAGTTCTGAAACCTACAAGAACTTGAACAAGGCTTGTAACCCTTTTTACTTTTGCACGGAACGAAGGCTTGTAACCCTTTTTACTTTTGCACGGAACGAAAGTTCTTAAAGACGATGAAAAAGTTTTCAATCATGAGTTAAGATATAGATTTTTAGAAGAAGTAATTCTTTTTGAATCGAGATCATATGATAGTGCCAATAAAGATATTAGTACACGAATAGTTTGAGGATATTATAATTGAATTTTAATCTAAAATATTTCCTTGAAGTATGCTTTTCTTTAAACTTCGAAATATTTTATAAACCCTAACCAATCGTGTATGAATTTAATATAATAAGTGCTATCCTAGAGCTATTTAACCATCTATAAACGTCTTCCACATGGCATTGTTTCTGAAACCACCCGGAATATGTGAATAAGGAAGACCTCAATATATTTTATTCATTTAATAATCATATTTCTTTATATTCATGCCAATATTGCCTTTAGATAAGAAGAGGAAAAGTGGAATCATTAATAAAGTCAACAACCTGAAGCATTTGGTTAGCTGCTTTTTATTCATTATATAATAATAATAATAATAATAATAATAATAATAATAATAATAATAATAATAATAATAATAATAATAATAATAATAATAATAAATAATTAAAAGAATCACACAAAATTGACATTGAATTAAATAAAAGAAAGTGCCAATCCAACACATAGGATTTATATGTATTATGCTACAATATATTTCGACAGACTCATTATCTTTGTCAGGTAGATATGAACTTAAAATTATATTGATTTAAAATGCTTTATTCAAACAATTTTCTTCATTTAAATTTTAAAAATTAATCATTAAAATTCTCAAATTCTGTTTTAAATTTCTCTATTTTTTTAAAAATTTAACTTTAAAAAATTAAAATTTAACAAAATTTTTATGTAAACTCTTAATAAAATATTTTTAAACTTTTAAACAAAACTATTTTTCATGCAGCACAAAATTGCGTCTACTAATATCAATCAATTTCATATGTCCGACTCTGATCAAGAATTTGGATCAAGGTGTTGGAATTGAGGAAGAGATGTAGAAATTTCAATGAATGAAAAACTATCAATGATTGAATTAGCTTTCTTTGATATAAATAGTGAGGTTTGTTTTTGGGTTTAAATTTTGCATATATATATATATATATATATATATATATATATATACAATAAACAAACAAAAGTATAATAATAAATATAAAAAAATCCTTGTTAGAGTTCACAAAAGAATTTTTTTCGTGCTTACACAAATAATTCATTAAATATATTATATCATGTTAAAATAAAGCAATTCGTGTAAAAAGAGAACACAAGCAGTCATTTTAATGTATGTGGCATTGCATCCATGACATATATATATATATATATATATATATATATATATACATTCCAGATTATAAAATTCCTATTTATGGTAAGTTCATAGTAAAATGAATCTCTAAATTTATACAAACAGATTGTGTACTGTAAGGACATTTTCTTTCAAAACGGCATTTTTAATATTTGACTTAATACAAAAAATTAATGTAAATGTCATATATATATATATATATATATATATATATATATATATATATATATATATATATATATATATATATATATATATATATATCATGGATGCAATGCCACATACATTAAAATGACTGCTTGTTTTCTATTTTTACACGAAATGCTTTATTTTAACACGATATAATATATTTAATGAATTAAAATGTGTAAGCACGAAAAAAATTCTTTTGTGAACTCTAACAAGGATTTTTTTATATTTATTATTATACTTTTGTTTGTTTATTGTATATATATATATATATATATATATATATATATATATATATATATGCAAAATTCAAACCCAAAAACAAACCTCACTATTTATATCAAAGGAAGCTAATTCAATCATTGATAGTTTTTCATTCATTGAAATTTCTACATCTCTTCCCCAATTCCAAAAACCTTGATCCAAATTCTTGATCACAGTCGGACATATGAAATTGATTGATATTAGTAAACACAATTTTGTGCTGCAAGATGAAAATCAATATAAAATGTTTTTGTTTAAAGGTTTAAAAATATTTTATTAAAATTTTGTGAAATTTCAATTTTATAAAATTTATAAAATTAAATTTATTGAATTAATTATGTGTGATGGTAACATGTTTGTTTTGACGCTTATGAAGTGTCAACAATTTATGAAACTTCAAGTGGCACCAGATTACAAAAATTTGCCCATCCGTAATAAAAACAATTGTTTAAGATATGTTAATTTTTATGATTAATTTTACATTAGTACCCCTAACCCAAAATTGGCATTGCAAAATGGCTATTAAAACTCCTTTAAACCTGATTCCATTGGAGCGGGATCCGAATTCTAATTATTTCCCCCGAAGTATAATTAATTATGAAACTGTTGAAGAATTTATTTCTTTTAATGCGTTTTAAGGTTTTGCTACTACTGGGGCTTGTCAACTGTTTTGGTGCTGGGGTTAGGCTTAGCGAGACATTTTTCTGTAATAAATTCTATTAATATTTCCTGGTTAGAATTTGTTGCTTAGCCAATATGAGCCTGCACCGGGTGGAAGCAGCTGATGTGCGCCCGGTCACTGCAGGCTCCTGATAGGGATAACTGAATATATATTCCATATACTATATTTATAACGAAGGAGAAAGTATCAATTTCCTTGACAAATATAAGTAACTATTTCGATTCATATTTGCCTTGTGCTCCATTGTTTCTCGGGGCGCATCAAAACGATTTAGTAGAAGTTAGTAAAACAAATAATTGATATACTAAATTAATGACAATTTAGTACGACTTTTCAAACGTTTCCTTTGAATACCCAGATTTCTTTTTCTGTAGCCTTTCGAATCAGTTTTTATTGCCATTTAATTAGTTTTCCTCTTTGCATCTTGTGCTTTGATATTCCCGAAATCGTTGCTAGTGTATTTATTCGCCGACGTAACTAA
>CM039681.1:3858807-3946307 GCA_022537955.1 Schmidtea mediterranea
TTATTATTATTATTATTATTATTATTATTATTATTATTATTATTATTATTGTGATTATCATCAGTATTATCATTTAATATCTCAAAAAGATTACACATAAAACAATGACGATTAAAACAAAATAATTGTCATAATTTGTATTATTGGTATCGAAGCACCTTTTTTATTAATTATTTATAATTATTATCATATATTTTTGTACATCTTGTTTTGTTTTTGTTTTAAATAATCAAACACTAAACTTTATTTACGTAACAAATTAAATTAAAAATCGTTCAAAGTCGACGTCATTTGAAATGTGCCAAGCACAACCCGAACAAAGTGCAATCAATATTCGAAATTTGAATTCAAATAAAACAGAAATAGAATTTTTCAGAATTTGATTTTGTCGTAGTTTTTTTTATTTTAATCAAAGGCAGATATTATATTTTTAAACAAAAATTAAACAAAAAAATAACTTGTTGTAACATTTAGAAAATAAAACTCTATTACATAACATTTTTGGAATATTTAATTTTTTTATCTAAATTCGCATGAAACTATAATTAACACCTGGATAAGGTGTTTTATAATTAACTTTCAAACTATTACAATAAAATAATAATAATAATAATAATAATAATAATAATAATAATAATAATAATAATAATAATAATAATAATAATAGTAATAATAATAATAATAATAATAATGATAATAATAATAATAATAACAATATAATAATAATAATAATAATAATAATAATAATAATAATAATAATAATAATAATAATAATAATAATAATAATAATAATAATAATAATAATAATAATAATAATAATAATAATAATAATAATAATAATAATAATAATAATAATAATAATAATAATTGTTTTAATATTCAATCATTTAACGAATAAAAACTGTTGAAATAATGATTTAATTTTCCTGTAAAAAAATTAAATATTACGCAACAATGACGCAACAATACTGTTATAAAAGAGATTGAAATCTCAATATTTTCATACTCATTTCAAACATGCCAGTTCTCAATAGATTCCTTGCTCAACTAGCAACAAACAATAATAGTATTCATATTAATAATACTTTGTCCATCAATCCTAGCGCCATTCTCGGCTTCGATGCCGCTGTCACTTCCGTGGGGAAATTCTTTAGGGACATTTTATCTTTCGGTAAGTGAACTTGATTTGTAAATATTGAAATGTTATTTGATCATTTTTTGTTTTAGTTGGACCTTTCGGAATGATTGTTTTAATCATTTTGTTAATATTCTGTTTCCGTGGCAGGATCTCGGCGTGCTGTTGATGAGGCCGTGAGAATAATCCTTGACTCGCAATCTCGACCCCAGCAGCAATTTCTTGAAATTTCTTTTGTGTTTTTATATGAAATTGTGAAATAAATTTTGTGTAGATTTTCTTGTTTTATTTGACATTTTTATATTATATAAATAAATAATTTGTTTAAATAAACATTACAGAAATTAATTAAATGTATCATATTTTTGTTTATTGCAATTATTTATTAAAAAACTTTAGCCGTTAGTATAAAAAAGTAAAGCGAGTAGCAGAGACATATTAGCCTTTCAAACTTGGGGCCCCCGCGCCTTTCTTGCTTTGACTAACCGATAGTTACTAATCAAGAGTTGACTGGATTTGGCAATAAATCTAACATCCTTGAAAACGCAATTGAAATTTACATCAAAATAGAACTGTGCCGTAGCCATCCATTCTTTGTGACAAAGAATTGTATCAGTAGAATGACATAACAGTAATTGTGTTTGCACAACTTAAAACCAACGATCACTTCTTCAAAGCATAGAAAAAGCCTCTTTCTGCTTCACGCAATATATTAATTTAAATGTAAATGAAGAGGTTTAGCAACTCTTGAAATTATTTCAATGGAAATGTAAATAAATGAGCCAAGTTTTGTGACATCCTTGGAGATGATCTTAAACGTTGGTGCCCCCACAAAATTATATAATTCAAAACCTGACTTCCCTAAAATCAGTTTTTAGAAAGTTATTAAAATAAATTTTTAAAAATTTTTCTTTTTATACGCAGAGCCAATTTCAATGCAAATTTCTGGAAAGCTTTGCCGGGTCGAGTTTCAAATTTCTTAATGATTTTCATATATTTCATTCCAAACATCTCGTGTAACTTCGACTTTTACCGATTCTAAGAAACTTGTCTTATTTTCGGACCAATCAAAAATATTTTCATTGGTCATAAAATCAGTATTTGTTTATTGTTTTCACATTTTCAACTTAGCATTATGCTATTATTTGAGATAATTTTTTTAAGAACCAAAAATCGCAAAAATGTCACCCAAGAAATTTCCTGCAACATTAGCTACATTACTGCTACCTTTTAAACGAGCATAGCAATGGTGTCCTAATAAGTGTGGAAAGAACGAAGAAGTCCTCACTTTTTTGTGAAGAATAAAACAATATTGAAACCTCTTCAATTTCCCCTCGGTTCGGCATACCAAGACCAAAGATTAATGTTCTAATGAAATTGTGAAAACTTTGAGTTTTATTAAATATTTATTTGATAAAGTAAACTAAAAATTACATTTCATAAATTGTACTTTAAAGGTTGCTTGTCAACCTCATTGACGGTCCTGTTCAGCCTTGTATGTAGGTAAGTATGCTCTATTAGTGATAATTTGGTTCAAGTATCGCCTACCTTCATACAATTTTGCTATCAACCTTATTTACTGATTATATATAAATGAAAAATGTCAAAACCATGTCAAATTTCGGAGGGGGGGCTCGCCATTCGGTTTACATTTCCCTAGATATATTAATAACACTGTGCTCCGGAAGTGATCCAGTTAACGGGTGGATACTCTAGATTTTTTTTATATACACTTATCTGAAGAACCCAGTAAGGTCAGCCTAATTCGAAGGCAGGACAGAGTCGAAAGTGGACTCCTCTTTAGCATTTGTACTTAAGCCAAAGTCAAGTTCATAATAATTAATAAATAGTGCATTTCATTGTGCATTTCACTGTGCTCAAATTATTGATTTAATCACATCTGACTCACAACGGATATGAAAAAAATTTTTTAAAAATAATGACCTAGACTCTATGGAATTCTATATTAAGGATGTCAAAAACAATTAAATAAGGATTTTATTTGACATTAATTTATTAAATAACAAATTTGAATTCTTCTAATTTGTTTGTAATATTCAAACAACACTGGCATTTCGTAATTTCGACATTATTGAAAATATTGTCTACAAATATATTTAATATATAACATACTGTAGTGCCTGCAAAATTTAATTTTTAATTAATTATACTAAATTTTAATTAGATTACAAATGTGTTATTAAAAACAACAAATATTTCCCCCTTTTAACATGATTGCCACCTTTTTCAATTTAAAATTGTACCATCAACGTTTGAAGATCATCAACCATTCATTGATAATTTTTCACATCAAAATTCAATCGTGAAAATTGCTGTTTTGTTTATTGTTCATTTCCAATTATTCGTGTCAGCTTGAAACTAAATCAACTCATTTCAAAATCGAGACTGTTCAAACTGATACCGGAAAAACAATTATTGTATTCTCCTAAAAACTTCGGAAATGTAAGAAATATTATTGATATACGATGTGCACTTTACAATGTCACCAACGGCAAAACTCGAGAATTTTACTTGAAGAACTTCTACTTAAAAGATGTTAGAAAGTATGTTTACAGATCAAGCGAAATAGTAGAGTTACGATTTATTGATGGGAAAAGTCGTCTGTAACTAATCTAGATCAATTAAAAGCTGAACTAGAAAACATTCCTTACATTGTCATTTCTCAACTCAATTCTACTCACAACACTATCGGACTTAAAGAAACGCAAAATCTTGATATCAAATGCTCAGCGACAGGCTGGTGAAGAAATGAATACAATCTGCTTATTGATTTATAACAATTATATTTTAAATATTATTATTGTGTTCTTTCACATACCAAATTTAAATATGTATTTTAATTAAATAAATTGAACTTTGCTTAATTAATTTTAATTTTTATTTCCAACGAGTATTGAAACTCCTCGCAAAGCGTATCATTAACATTGCCAACATCAACATTTCAGAAATATATGTTCAGTAATATCAAAAGAAATCAGTTAATATTTGTTTAATTGCTATTTTATGTGGATGACATCCTGCACAGCATTTTTGTATACGTTTTGAGCTCTTGAAGGTAGCTTCAACGTAGATGACAAATTTCTACGGGGGCAGCTTTGCCCACGCACTACATATAATTATAAACACATATTGTTCACAAATAACAATAATAATAAATAATAATAAATAATAATAAATAATAATAAATAATAATAAATAATAATAAATAATAATAAATAATAATAAATAATAATAAATAATAATAAATAATAATAAATAATAATAAATAATAATAAATAATAATAAATAATAATAAATAATAATAAATAATAATAATAATAATAATAATAATAATAACAATATAATAATAATAATAATAATTTAATCAAAATGCGGGATTCTTCATTGAAATTTCCCAATTTAGCAAAAGCAAAAAAGGCGCGTGGGCCCCAAGTTAGAAAGACTAATATGTCTTTGCTATTAGCTTTACGTTTCTATTCTAACGGCTAAAGGTTTTAAATAAATAATTGCAATAAACAAAAATATGATACATTTAACTAATTTCTGTAATGTTTATTTAAACAAATTATTTATTTATATAATATAAAAATGTCAAATAAAACAAGAAAATCTACCCAAAATTTATTTCACAATTTCATATAAAAACACAAAAGAAATTTCAAGAAATTGCTGCTGGGGTCGAGATTGCGAGTCAAGGATTATTCTCACGGCCTCATCAACAGCACGCCGAGATCCTGCCACGGAAACAGAATATTAACAAAATTATTAAAACAATCATTCCGAAAGGTCCAACTAAAACAAAAAATGATCAAATAACATTTCAATATTTACAAATCAAGTTCACTTACCGAAAGATAAAATGTCCCTAAAGAATTTCCCTACGGAAGTGATAGCGGCATCGAAGCCGAGAATCGCGCTAGGATTGATGGACAAAGTATTATTAATATGAATACTATTATTGTTTGTTGCTAGTTGAGCAAGGAATCTATTGAGAACTGGCATGTTTGAAATGAGTATGAAAATATTGAGATTTCCATCTCTTTTATAACAGTATTGTTGCGTCATTGTTGCGTAATTTTTAATTTTTTAAAGTATGAAAAATCTCCTAAAATATAGAACCAATGAAAATTGTTGCAACAAAATTACGGAAATAGTGAGTCGATATAAAACTATTACCAAGGCCAAAGTAAAATTACTGATTGCTTTCATTAAAATCACTGAAAGAAATATACATGTTGGCATTGGAATGATATTTTTTGCATACATTTCTAACTGATAGTACAAATTTACATATATTGTCTCACGCGACTTTCGTGAAAATAACGAAAATGGCAGACATGTCAGATGCGGCGTTTATAAGCAGTGGTCAATTTCGAGGAAAAAAAGTTTGTAAAATTAAATTAAAAATTGATTTAAAAAATTATAACATTAATTGTGAAAATTATGGAATTTAATTTTTCATGCAATTAATAGAATTTTTATTTTTGTTCTAATTGTTGACATGATTTTTTCTTTAAAAATTACTATGTTTGTTTATTCTCATCAATGATTTTGAAGAGTTTCAGGTGGATTGTGAATTTTGGTCTTCGGTAAATAAAACCTTATTATCGCCTAATTGCTGTTTTCTATTATCGATAAAATTTAGATATATTGTTCAATTGAGAAATTTCCGCTGAGATAATGGATAATGATCAAAGAAACCGCACAACACCCAATTATGTTGAGGTATGCCACAAAAAATCGAGACACGAGGAACCCAACAATAAGTATTTCAATGCCAAGAGACTTATCAGAATCAATAAAAATACAATAATCGTGACAGAAATGATCCAGGCAGAATCAAACATACCGATGACGTACTGAGCAGCGTGTTAACAGAAACGTTTATTCTGGTATTCGTCTCTTAATTATTTATGTTAGATAATTGTGAGAAGAACTCAACTGAGATTCACGACAGGATAAAAGGAGAACTACAATATTTTGTCAACGTGTCAAGCTTGATCAACTTATTGCTATAAAAATCCTTTCTAATTAAAATTTGCACCTTTATTAGCACTCATTCACAACACGCAGCCGAATGTCTAACAAAATCTACTTTATTTATTAAAATTTTCTATGAAATAAATTCTATTCAGAACATTTAAACAAATCGGCAAAAATGAGTTTTTGCTTGAAGTCCAGCTGGAACATTTTACAATAAATTTTAAAATCAAAGAAAATTTTTTTCCATTAAAACAAATTATATTTTTCATTTATTTAAACAATGGAATTGAAATTACTGTTGATATTAAGCACGATTAACAATTGCCATTGTTATCTTTTGTTTAGTTTAAAACAAGAACCTATTTAAGCAAAATGTAATTAATTTAATTATTATGGTTATTAAATTTTGTTATAACAAATGTTGGTTATCAACATTGAAAGTCAAGAAAAATTTATAAATTTAAATATATTTTAAAAATCAAATACTGTTATGGAAAGGCATGAAGACGTCCTTTCTAGGAAGTCCAAGCGTCGCATCCGACATTTCTGCACAGGTTTCGATGTTCATATACAGGAGTAGATAATTAGTAACTTTCTGCGCCAACACACAATTGCATAATAAGTAGCGGGGTTATCACTGATTAAATTACATAATTACGCAAGTAATCACGGTGTGCCTTGATTACATAATTACGTAATCAAGATAATTCATTTTTGTGTGCGCACATTTTTTTGAATAAAGTTTTTTTTCATCCACAAATTTCTTTTAAATCACACTATAGTCAGGGGTATTTTTGACTCTCGATAAAAAAGCATAAAATTAAAATTGGTTTAAATCGGCTATGATTGTCACAGAAGGTATTTTTCATCAACTAAATATTTTTTTTCAATCACACTATAGTCAAGGGGTATTTTTTGACTCTCGATAAAAAAAAGACTAAAATAAAATTGGCTTGAATCGCCTTATGATAAAAAAGCATCAAATTAAAATTGACTCAAATCGCATAAGATGGTCACACTATAGTCATGGATATTTTAACTCGTAATAAAAAACAATGCAATATTTGGTCTCAATATTTTATATAGGTAAATATAGGCATAAAATAAAAATGGCTTGAATCGCTTACCGATAAAAAATTGTCAGGGGTATTTTATAGGCTTGTTAAAACAAAACACTTGAAATATTTGTTCACACAATTTTCATAGGCAAATTTAAGCTCTAGATAAAAATAAGTTAAAGTATCTAAAGTAAATTAAGATAAATTAAGGTAAATTAAAGTACATTAGAGTACGTTAAGGTAAATTAAAGTAAATTAACGGGTCGAAAGTGAATTTAAGTACATTCGGGTATATTTAAGTAAATTAAGGTTCATAAAGTAAAGTATGGTAAGTTAGGTAAGAATTTCTTAAAATTAAAAAATATTTTGCGATTTTAAAGTTCAGTTTATTTATTTTTAAAGGCACGTAAATTGATAAATATATTTATTTGTTAAATTAGATTGATTAACTGATTAACTGTTTAATTTTTATTTCTAAAAAATTCAAATGATTTATGTGAATCCGCAAATTATAAACAAAAATGTTTGAAATAAAATTTGAAATAAAATACACAGAAATCAATTTTACTATATATGCATATGTAATCTTTTTAATGATTTTTTCATATCAATTTGTTTTGTTTTGAGCGTTATGTTGGGCCAGGACACAAATAGCCTTGAAAATTGTTTAAATGTATCAGTAATACAGCACAAAAACCCAGCACCAAGATAACTTAAAATATAATATACAACACCAATTAAACATTTTAAAATCTGAGAGAATATAAATAAATACAAAATGCATCAAGAACCGCACGAAAATTACATAAAAAATAACATAATAACAAGAAAATTCGACCGTAAAATGACCATTTATATAAAATTAGAAATTAATGAATTAAATGAATAAAAATAAAATATTTTTGGGATGAATAAATTTAATTAAAAATGTTAAAAATAAATTACCAGTTTAAATTAAGAAATAAATAAAAATTTAATTTAGATAACACAAATAATTTCAAAGTCGAATTTTGTTTAATCGCACTAAAACTAACACGCAAGGTTAAGGCCAAATTATAGGTATAAATACTGATATGATTTGACAACTAAAAAATCTTAATTTTCAGTATTGATTTTAAATCGTATTTGACACTGGTTGTCAGCAGTTTCACTTTGGATTATTTAATTCGATGTTTTTAATTTGGATGGATTTATGAATTTTTTGGATGTATTCGATTTATTTAGGAAGGTTATGGATTTATGGATTTTTATGGATAATTATGAATTTTATGGATATGGATTTATGGATTTTTATGGATGCATTCGATTTATTTAGGAAGTTTAATTCAATGTTTTTAATTTGGATGGTTGAATTTATGAATTTTAATGGAAGTAGCCGGTAATTTAGCTTTGGTTTTAATAAATTATTATGATGCTTAAATTATTTTCTAATTGTCGAAAATTTTCCGGCCCACAGCCAATACATTGCAAGATAGTAAAATCATATACAGTATTCAGATTCGTGTAAGTGCGTGGAATACCGCCGATGATCTGTGCCCCTGAAGACCCGGCGTGCGGAACGCAGGGATCGGAACGTCAATATTATTCCGTATAGAATAAAGGAGGAGTAAGGAAGTGGTCTTTTGGTTACTTCCTCGTTTCTCGATTTCTTTACAATCGACCTAAATGATTCTACAATCGGCTCAAATCTCTAACACCGAGTAGTCTAGTGGGCACTCACTAACTATGAAATGAACATACATAGATCTTAAGGACAAAAAGAGGGAATGGGTAGAGGGGAAAATTGCGAAATCGTTGCAACACTTAAAATGAATAGCCATCGGAAAAAGATTGATCCGAACGACTCAAAATCACGAAAAATAATATTTAAATAAAAATTAAATAAATTATGTCAATTGAAACGGAAAATATGGGCAGAACGCTGGGCAAATCTTTGGGAATAGTTAAAACACTTATCATAAAAAACTGTAAAATAAGGGCGGAACGCTGCTCAAATTTTCCGAATCAACTAAAATACTTATAGAATATAGAAAAATAAAAGTGAAATGCGACTCAACGGTTGGTATAAGATTATTATGAAACTGAAAAATAAGGGCAGAATGCTGCTCAAATTTTCCGAATTAATTCAAATACTTAACAAAAATAGTAACGTAAAAATGGAACGCGTAAAATAAGGGTGGAACGCTGCTCAAATTTTCCGAGTCAGTGAAAATACTTTGTCGAAAACTGTAGAATAGGGATGAACCGAAAAATAAGGGCGGAACGCTGCCAAAATTTTCGAACCAACAAAACTACTTTGTCTAAAATTGTAAAATAAGAATGGGTTACGGCTAATGTTGTATATCAATAAAAAATTATTTTATAAAGCTGAGGAATGAGGAAGGATCCCTACTAAAAACTCGATAATAATAATTATAATAATAATAATAATAATAATAATAATAATAATAATAATAATAATAATAATATAATAATAATAATAATAATAATAATAATAATCATAATGATAATAATAATAATAATCATGGTATTTGTAGTAATTATGATAATAATTATGATAATGATAATAGTAGTAAAAAATAATAGTAGTAATAAAAATAAGCATGATGGTAATTATATAGTAATAAAAATAATAATAAAGGTAATAGTAGTAACAATTAATAAAGGTAATACATATAATAGCAACAATGATAATGCTAGTAATAATAATAGGGAACATTGTAGTTATGATAGGGATAAGAGTAAGAGAACTAGTGTGTGAATACTTAACATAACCAAGGGTGTACCGACCAAAGAATAATCATCAGCATGGACAATAATGAGAAGGACCAAGCAAATGGACATAAAGATAGATGATATGAGAGTATAGGTTAACATTTGACAGAGATAGGAGAATAATGGGACCAAAAAATCGAAATCGAGCACAGACCTTCTATCGGTAGCTCGTTGGACCCATGGATCGTTCGGTCAATTATAGCACTAGCAATAGCGCTCACTTTTTGCGGACGAGCTTCCAACTTGAACACAGTTCCAACGTTACTTAGCAACGGGTGCCGAGTGGTAAGCGAAAGAATATTTGTATGGGGTTGTCTGGGTAACAAACATATAGTTTCAAAATATCAAAACCCAGAAACCCACCAGTTATAACGAAACAGCGTTGTAAGAGGGAGCGTTATACGAGGTGTTACTGTATAGATTTGTTGATTTTCTGACTTTTATTGATTATTAGATTAGTATTTAAATTTATTATTTCACTAACAAAAATTTATCAAAAATAATTTTTTCGCATGTTTCTTTTTAAATATTTCTTTTTAATATAATCTAAAACCATTTAATTTTTATTTAAAGTAAAAAAAAGTCTAAACTGACATATTTACTATTTCTTCTTGATCCCAAATCGCTGCCTTGAATAAATTATTTCTTTCCTGTGTTATTTGTTTATTTAATTATTTGAAATTTTGTGCGCTAATTTCAAAAAAAAATTGGATGCATATAAGAATTAAACTCTGTTTAAAATGATGTCTGAATTTTCAGATCATTTGCTGTTTTTGAAATTTTTCCCATTGATATTCTGGGCAATTCTCAAAAACATGCATTTCACCTGAATTGTATGTTACTGTTTATAGTAGTGCCATGTGATGTATTGTAAGTCAGAACTCAGTGAATCCCTTACAACCAGTAAACCTTTCACCTAACGGTCACCGAGGACCTTAATAGAATGATTAATGAATTAAACAAATGTTACGATTTTTGTTGAGTATAACTGAAATTTATTAAACTTTGTACTTCATTCAATAGTCTTGTATTGCAATTATATATTTTTCAATAAACATAAACGAAGGTGGGGTATAACTAAATGTGGCTAAGCTAGCCTATAGAATAAAATTAGAGTCAATCAAAAGAAAACGTATTTGATAAGAGAAATGATGTAGCGAACCGGGCGCGAAAGATAGCTTTGAGTAATGCGTAAGTCCTTCCATCGGTCACAATAAATATAGAGAGAATACGGATAGAGTATCAACCCTTGGGATCACTTATTGAGGTATTCCACCGAAATTGTGCAGTTCCAACGGAGGGTGTCGTGTAGCCACGGGCACAGGGGTGCAGATCAATAGCATGGTATGGCATTTGAGCACCAACACCTTCTAAGGTTTTGCGGACTCTATTTTTAAGTCCAAAGTGCCAACAATTCATTGATTCACTATTTCCGTAAATTTGTCTCGACCATTTTTATTGGTTCCCTATTTAAGGACATTTTCCGTAAAATAATAAATTAAATATTACGCAACAATGACGCAACAATACTGTTATAAATGAGATTGAAATCTCAATATTTTCATACTCATTTCAAACATGCCAGTTCTCAATAGATTCCTTGCTCAACTAGCAACAAACAATAATAGTATTCATATTAATAATACTTTGTCCATCAATCCTAGCGCCATTCTCGGCTTCGATGCCGCTGTCACTTCCGTAGGGAAATTCTTTAGGGACATTTTATCTTTCGGTAAGTGAACTTGATTTGTAAATATTGAAGTGTTATTTGATCATTTTTTGTTTTAGTTGGACCTTTCGGAATGATTGTTTTAATCATTTTGTTAATATTCTGTTTCCGTGGCAGGATTTCGGCGTGCTGTTGATGAGGCCGTGAGAATAATCCTTGACTCGCAATCTCGACCCCAGCAACAATTTCTTGTGAAATAAATTTTTTGTAGATTTTCTTGTTTTATTTGGCATTCCAGTAAAATATTTTATAAGATTTTATAAGCTGCAACGCCCACTACTACGATCAGTCTCCAAGTGAGACTGAAAATCAATATTTCAATTAAGTGGAAAATAATACTGCAAAGTAGTTGTGTTGTTTTGTGAAAAAACATCAGTATACATACCTATAATTTGACCTCAACCTTGCGTGTTATTTTTATTTCGATTAAATAAAATTCGACCTTGAAATTATTTGTGTTATCTGAATTAAATTTTTATTATTTTCTTAATTTAAATTGGTAATTTATTTTTAACATTTTTAATTAAACTTATTCAACCAAAAATATTTTATTTTTACTCATTTAATTCATTAATTTTAACGTTTATATAAATGGTCATTTTATGGTAAAATTTTCTTGTTATTATTATTATGTTATTTATTATGTAGATTTCGTGCGGTTCTTGATGCATTTTGTATTTATTTTTTCTTTTACTTTTATGTTTTTGATTTTATATTTATTTATATTCTCTCAATTTTTAAAGTGTTTAGTTGGTGTTGTATATTGTAGTTTAGGTTATCTTGGTGCTGGGGTTTCGTACTGTATTACTGATGCATTTAAACAATTCTGAAGGCTATTTGTGTTCTGGCCTAACAGAACTATTAAAAATAAACTAAGTCTGGGTCAACAGGAAACATTTAGGCCAGTGCTGTACGGAGGACTAATTTATGATCTTTATGAACCCCAAACCGTTTTTTCTACAAACATTAAATATGGGCAGTGATATGTGAACTAGTGAAGGGTGAAGTGTACAAACATTATGGTAATATTTTACCATATAGCATATATTTTAAATACTAAATAATAACCGCAAAGAATACTTATATAAAAATAAAATAATATTAAAAATAATATTTTCAAATTAGCACATTTAATGTAAAATGTCTTATAGATTTAGATTAACAAATTTAGTATGTTATCGCGTGGTTGCCATGATTCTCAGACTACAGACCGGCGCAATCTCCCCTCCCTTCTCGTAACGCTTCACCCTCCCCCCCAAAAATAACAACAAAACTTTAAACGACAATCATACATTTATCATGAAAAATTGCACAATCTTATAAAAATTAATATTAAATATTTGACAAAAAACAATTAAGGAAGAGGTTGATTATAAGTATACCAATAGCAAAAAGGTTCAAGAAATGGTAAATAATTTTGGAAGACTCAGTTCGACTGGAAATATTTAATGTTTTTTGTGGATGGGCCTGTACTAAATCTAAAATATTATCATGTAAAAATTGGCTTTAATTAAGAATCATGTAAAAAAAGGTTTTTCTTTTTCTGATAACTGGTGTAGGGGATGGGAGAGGATATCGGTGTCGCTACGTGCGTGTATCAATACTAGATACTAGCTGACCCGTATCCAGCTTCGCTCTTGAATATTTCGTAATTTTTGACTTTCATGTTTAAAACAAATATATTCATTCCTAAACTTTAAATCGACTGGGACAAATAAATCTTGGACCGGGTCACCAGGACATGTCCCAGTATACCAAGACTTATGGCAACCCTGTAAGCGTGAATGGAAAATATGAGGAATAAAATCCGTCCTTCTGTAGACCAATGGCAATGAAATTATTACATGAGATTATTTATTATAATTAATAAAATTGCTAGTTCTTTGAGAATTTTTGGATAGTTTGGAAATGTTCCAAAATTTCCAAGCCAAAATAAAAACCCTTTTAAATTATCTACTGTCAATTGTGAGTAGTAAATATTAATACAGATTTAAATTTATTAGCGACTTGCGTTAATAGTAAAACAATTAATTAATGTCCGTCCAACCGATTAAATATAATTTGCCAAAAATTTAACCAATTTGCAACAGTAAGGTCAACAAAAAGATCCGGATGGCCAATTAGTTCAATTGTGTACCTACACAAACCTTCATAAGTCATCGTATTGTAGAACGGGTTAATGTCAGAGGAATAAAATGCTTCTAATACGACTTCGTACATGAACAAAGTTAAGGGACGAAATAAATACCCAGAAAGATCAGTGACTATGTTGTTGATTATTACAGCTGAAGGAAGAATTTTCATATGGAGTGACAATGGACGATCTTTGGTACCAACAAACACAGTAAGCACCCTAATAAATGATTTCTTTTGTTGAATTCTATCGCGATTTCACCTTGCAACTTTTATTAAAAAAAATTTAAACAATTCCGATTTCAACAATTATAATTTTATTTAGAATTATTCACAATTTGATATATAATACAATGATCACCTTCACAACCCAAACCCTAGAGCCATTTATAAAGCTTTTAATGCCAAGTTTTCATTCAGTCTTACATCAAAAATAACTTATTTTACTTTTCCATGCATTTAGCCACACTGCATGCAATTGTATTATCTTGCAACAAATTCATCATGATTGAATCTTATTATTTCATTAATCTGTCTGATTGGCTGATTTTGTTGGGCTAAGACCCGAAAATCTAATAATTTAAAATTAATTGAAAGTAATTATTGTAATTTAATTAATGGAATAATGAAATCGATTGTTTAACAAAAACATGCAATAAAAACATCAATTAAAATAAATCATTAATAAATTAACGGAAAAGCAATTCATCCGCAAGCATAGAAATAATACAACTTAAACCGCTATACCTCGACAAAGGAGCCTAGGGAAGACACAAAGTGGAAGATGGCGACCAACGATAACACGACAAAAGGGTCCGATCTCAAAGAAAACAGTCATAAAATATAAAAATCAAATACCGATTTTACAGAAAAATCAAGGCTAAGTAGAGAAAATCAAGACGAAAAAATAAATAAATTAAAAATAAAATAAAAGCATTAAAGCATTAAGAAAAAGTAATAAAAAGCCTTGAAGCGTCGTGATTGGTTGCAAATAGGCGCGCAGTGACTATATAAGGGACAACCCGTTTCATTATAATAACTCCATCAAATTTTCATAAATCATGTTTTTGTCTACTACAAGTTTTTACTAATAGTAATTACCTTTTAGTTCAATATATTTTTCATAGCTTATATGGTTTTTTTATTAATATTTTATATGCCTTATTATTTAGATGTTCGACCTCGCCACAGGTCCACTATTTACAATGTTGTATGCAATATGTTAGCAAGGCTGAGCGCCGAACAGTTAGCTCGATAAGACCGAAAATAGCCTGGATGTATCGTCTCACAGCTCGTTGAACGGACCGCAGTCGACCATCTGAAAAGGATGGGAAGTGCGCAAACGCCTCTCCGATCGGCATTACTATAAATTTAGGAGCATCCAGATGTCGAGGCAAGGCGTAAGTCGACACAAATAAGAGTTTTGCTTTATAAAAATTACTGACCGCCGATAAGTGCATTTGTTGAAACGATGTGATCCAGATATCACACTAGGAATTGCTATATAAAGTCATGATGTTTCTGGACCATAATCAGTTATAAATTAAAAATAATTCAGGACGACAAGAGAATTTTCTTAAAACTTTATTCCGAAGCTACGACTGAAATTGATCACTAAGATGACATCAGATTTAACGAAGACTACAAATAAAGATCACAATCGCACTCGCAATAGCCAATTAAATGTGAGACCATCGCAGTGCTCACGAAGAAATAATTGATACCCCTTCCCGCGTTAGGAGAAGTCCTGACAAATGAAGTCACCCAATAGAGAGAATACGGATAGAATATCAACCCTTAGGATCACTTATTGAGGTATTCCACCCAAATTGTGCAGTTCCAACGGAGGGTGTCGTATAGCCACGGGCACAGTGGTGCAGATCAATAGCCTGGTATGGCATTTGAGCACCAACACCTTCTAAGGTTTAGCGGACTCTATTTTTAAGTCCAAAGTGCCAACAATTTATTGATTCACTATTTCCGTAACTTTGTCTCGACCATTTTTATTGGTTCCCTATTTAAGGACATTTTCCGTAAAATAATAATTTAAATATTACGCAACAATGACGCAACAATACTGTTATAAAAGAGATTGAAATCTCAATATTTTCATACTCATTTCAAATATGCCAGTTCTCAATAGATTCCTTGCTCAACTAGCAACAAACAATAATAGTATTCATATTAATAATACTTTGTCCATCAATCCTAGTGCCATTCTCGGCTTCGATGCCGCTATCACTTCCGTAGGGAAATTCTTTAGGGACATTTTATCTTTCGGTAAGTGAACTTGATTTGTAAATATTGAAATGTTATTTGATCATTTTTTGTTTTAGTTGGACCTTTCGGAATGATTGTTTTAATCATTTTGTTAATATTCTGTTTCCGTGGCAGGATTTCGGCGTGCTGTTGATGAGGCCGTGAGAATAATCCTTGACTCGCAATCTCGACCCCAGCAGCAATTTCTTGAAATTTCTTTTGTGTTTTTATATGAAATTGTGAAATAAATTTTGTGTAGATTTTCTTGTTTTTTTGGCATTCAAGTAAAATATTTAATACAAAAAACATTAATGAAAAAAAATATTTATTTGACCTTGAGAACTATTAAAAATAAACTAAGTCCGGGTCAACAGGAAACATTTAGGCCAGTGCTGTACGGAGGACTAATTTAAGATCTTTATGGACCCCAAACCGTTTTTTCCAGAAACATTAAATATTGGCAGTGATATGTGAACCAAAGAAGGGTGAAGTAATTATAATATATTTAAAAAAAATTAAATAATAACTGTAAATTTTAATGAAAATGTAGAATATTATTAAAAATTATATTTTCAAATTAGAACATTAAATGTAAAATGTTTTATAAATTTAAAATAACAAATTTAGTGTGTTAGTGTTAATGGAATGTATAAATATTTATCCTATGAAAGAACAGAAATTGGAAACTTAAAGATGAATATATTTTAATTTATATTTTAGTCAATCAATATAAATCAATATAAAAATTTCTTTCAAAAAACAAAATCACTGAGTTTGACAGTAGTGAATAATAATCGGAATATATCTATAAAAAGGGAAGATTTCGGTTAATTTGGATGATGTTATTTTTATCTTAATCAAATTGAGAAATATGTTATAAGAGTTCAGTTATAAAAATTTGTTTTATATCAACGAAGAAACTATTTTGATCACTTGTAAATACTGACTAATTTATTATTTTACCATTTACCAAACAATAAACAACTAAAATAAAAGAGTTAGCATGAAAAGAATAGAAAATTTAATTTTTCAGAATAATTATCAACAAAATCTTTAGCCATCAGTATAGAAACGTAAAGCTAATAACAGAGACATAATGGCCTTTCTAACTTGGGGCCCCACGCCTTTCTAGCTTCGGCTAACCGATAGTTACTGGTAGCAAAAGTTGACTGGGTTTGACCCAAAGTCTAAACATTTTATTTCACTGACCTTAGTAACATCCTTGAAAACGCAATTGAAACTTACATCAAAATAGACAATTACCTTATGTGAACTGTGCCGTAGCCATCCATTCTTTGTGACAAAGAATTGTATCAGTAGAATGACATAACAGTAATTTTGATTACACAACTTAAAACTAACGATCACTTCTTCAAAGCATAGAAAAAGCTTCTTTCTGGCTTACCCAATATATTAATTTATAGGAAATGAAGAGGTTTAGCAACTCTTGAAATTATTTTAATGGCAATATAAATAAATGAGTCAAGGTTTGTGACACCCTTGGAGATGCTCTGTAACTTTGCTTCCACAACACAATAGCCTTTCTAACTTGGGGCCCACGCCTTTCTAGCTTCGGCTCTTTGATTTATAACAATTTTTATTTTCCGGTTTTTTCACATTTGTTGGAGTTCGACAAAATAAGCACAAGATAAAAGTAAAATTACAAAAAATTTATTTAAAAAATGAAATTTTTAAAATGATAAAAATTTTCAGTGCAATCTAGTATGGGCGTATGTCAAACGATGAGATGAGTTCTAATATAATGAAATAAAATCAACGGGAGATTCACAGAAGGAAGTATTTAAAGAAAATTAAAATTCATTAAAATTAATTAGCTAATGGAAAACTCGAGAAGTATGAGAAACCTTGTTGTCAACAAAATTATCTAATTAGAACTAAAGAATTGAGAATCCAGGATTAAAAGAAAATTGACTGAGACTGAAAATAAAAAATAATACTCTGAGGCAATTAGATTGCGAGAGAGCAACGAGAGCCCAAATTAGTAACAAATTAGTTGCCAAAGTAAAACCGGGGAAGTAAACAAAAAATCAATAATGTCAAGAGGCGCGCCAACACAGAGTCAAATCGAGGGAAAACCAATCCAATTAAAGAAATAATATATAAAGAGAAGGCGAGTCAGTAAAATTGCCAGTTCTATCGAAGACAAGACGAAGAATTTCAAAGGTTAGAACAAGGAAGAAATAAATTTATTGTGACCATTGTATTACTCTTAGTGTATCAAAAAGGAGATCTTCCATTAGAAGACTTCTCCCAGCGCAAGAGAATAAAGTTATTGTTGAAAAAAGTCCACATTGACAGTATTATTGAAAATCCCTTTTTTTATTGAAGATCACTTTAAACTTTTTCATAGAAATTGTGTGGATAATGTTGTGTTGGGTGGTTCGATTTATTGAAATAAGGACACCGAGGAGTCATAATTTAGCACTGACTTGTAAAAAACACCCAACATATTTTTCTATATTCGCAACATAAAGTTTGCATGCAAATGAAAATATCTATAACTAACTATATATAAGACCGAAAGCTCGATTTCCCAAACCTTTTAAAAGTACCAAAATATGTTGCTGTAAGTAGGTAGTTAGTTGCTTTCTGCACCTACACACCATTGCATAATAAATAGTGGGGTGGGTTTATCACTGATTAAACTGCGTAATTATGCAGTTAATCACAGTGTGTCTTGATTACATAATTATGAAATCAAGATAAGTAATTTTTATGTGCGACATTTTTTTGATAAATTTCTTTTGAAATTTTTGGCTCAAAATATTTTTTTGTTAAATTTTTGACGCGATTTTTTTGTATTTTTTTTGAAATTCAAATTTTTAGTACATTTGTTTTTGAATAAATTATTTTTTCATCCACAAAATTTTTTTAAATCACACAATAGACAGGGGTATTTTTGAATCTCGATAAAAAAGCATAAAATTAAAATTGGTTCAAATCGGCTACGATGGTCAAAGAAGGTATTTTTCATCACAAAATATTTTTTTTCAATCACACTACAGTCAGGGGGTATTTTTGACTCTCGAAAAAAAAGACTCTAATAAAATGATGTAAAAAAAGCATCAAATTAAAATTGACTCAAATCGCCTAAGATGGTCACACTATAGTCATGGATATTTTAACTCATAATAAAAAACAATGCAATATTTGGTCTCAATAAATAAAAAATAAAAATAACTTGAATCGTCTACCGATAAAAAATTGTCAGGGTATTTTATAGGCTTGTTAAAACAAAACACTTGAAATATTTGTTCGCACAATTTTCATAGGTAAATTTAAGCTCTAGATAAAAATAAGTTAAAGTACCTAAAGTAAATTAATATAAATTAAAGTACATTAGGATACATTAGAGTATATTAAAGTAAATTAAGGTAAATTAAGGTAAATTAAAGTACAATAGAGTAAATTAAGGTAAATTAAAGTACATTAAGGTAAATTAAAGTAAATTAAAGGGTTTAAAGTAAATTAAAGTACATAAGAGTATATTAAAGTAAATTTAGATAAATTAAAGTAAATTAAAGTACATTAGAATACATTTAAGTATATTAGAGTAAATTAAGGTTCCTCTAGTAAATTAAGATACATTATAGTACATTAAGGTAAATTAAAGTAAAGTAAAGAGTCGAAAGTCAATTTAAGTATATAAGGTACATCAGAATAATTTAAAGTACTTTAGAATAAATTTAAGTAAATTAAGGTGCCTAGATTAAAGTCTGGTAAGTTAGGTAACAATTTTTTAAAATTAAATATAGTGTCAACAGTGAAGTTACGCTAGGGTAATTTTCAAAGCTGAAAATTTTTAAAGCAGTTATAGTAGCAAATTACATAAGGTAAGCATTTTTTAAAAGTAAATAGAGGGTCAAAAGGTAAGTTACATCATGTAAGAATTTTTAAATTTAAAGAGTCGACAATCTTGCATGATAAAATTTTTTAAATAAAATTTTTAATATAGTTTTATCGATCAATTTTTATACATATTTTTAAATGATAAAATTTTTAACATAATTTTAAAATGGAATTTTTTTCATGATTTTTAATAGAATTTTTATTATAATTTTATCGATTAATTCTTTATATATAATATTTAAAGATGAAATTTTTAGGATAATTTTACAATGAAATTTTTATACATGTTTTTAATTGAAAGTATTTTTAATGTAATCTTACAATCAAATTTTTTAGTAAAATTTTTACAATGACTTTTTGACATGTTGAAATATGCAAAGCAATTTTTCAAAAACTTTTTCAAAGAGTTTTATTAAATAAAATTTTTGAGTTTCAGTGTTACATAGTAATGCCTAAGGTCATTCGCAACAGCAAACCATCCCCTCCACTCTGCAGAAACCTATCCTTAAAGAAAAATAATAATAATGAAATAATAATAATAATAATAATAATAATAATAATAATAATAATAATAATAATAATAATAATAATAATAATAATAATAATAATAAAAATAAAAATAAAAATAAAAATAAAAATAAAAATAAAAATAAAAATAAAAATAAAAATAAAAATAAAAATAATAATAACAATATTAATAATAATAATAATAATAATAATAACTTTATTTCAAAAAAATTGCCAAAATTTGAATTTAAAAAAAATCCGCAAATTTGAATTTAAAAACATCGTGCCAAAAATTCGAAAAAAAATTATCAAAAAAATGTGCACACACAAAAATAAATTATCTTGAATACATAATTATGTAATCAAGACATACAGTGATTAATTGCGTAATTACATAATTCAATCAGTGAAACCCCCCCCCTGCTTATTATGCAATGGTGTGTGGGCGCAGAAAGCTACTAACTACTTACTTGCTTGAGGTCCGGCTGGAAAATTTTACAATAAATTTTAAAATCAAAGAAAATTTTTTCCATTAAAACAAATTATATTTTTCATTTATTTAAACAATGGAATTGAAATTACTGTTGATATTCAGCACGATTAACAATTGCCATTGTTATCTTTTGTTTAGTTTAAAACAAGAACCTATTTAAGCAAAATGTAATTAATTTAATTATTATGGTTATTAAATTTTGTTATAACAAATGTTGGTTATCAACATTGAAAGTCAAGAAAAATTTATAAATTTAAATATATTTTAAAAATCAAATACTGTTATGGAAAGGCATGAAGACGTCCTTTCTAGGAAATCCAAGCGTCGCATCCGACATTTCTACACAGGTTTCGATGTTCATATACAAGAACATATTTTTTTACTTTTAAAAGGTTTGGGAAATCGAGCTTTCGGTCTTATATATAGTTGGTTATAGATATTTTCATTTGCATGAAATTTTAATTTTATGCTTTTTTATCGTTAGGCGATTCAAGCCAATTTTATTTTAGTCTTTTTTCGAGAGTCAAAAATACCCCCTGACTGTAGTGTGATTGAAAAAAAATATTTTGTGATGAAAAATACCTTCTTTGACCATCGTAGCCGATTTGAACCAATTTTAATTTTATGCTTTTTTATCGAGATTCAAAAATACCCCTGTCTATTGTGTGATTTAAAAAAATTTTGTGGATGAAAAAATAATTTATTCAAAAACAAATGTACTAAAAATTTGAATTTCAAAAAAAATACAAAAAAATCGCGTCAAAAATTTAACAAAAAAATATTTTGAGCCAAAAATTTCAAAAGAAATTTATCAAAAAAATGTCGCACATAAAAATTACTTATCTTGATTTCATAATTATGTAATCAAGACACACTGTGATTAACTGCATAATTACGCAGTTTAATCAGTGATAAACCCACCCCACTATTTATTATGCAATGGTGTGTAGGTGCAGAAAGCAACTAACTACCTACTTACAGCAACATATTTTGGTACTTTTAAAAGGTTTGGGAAATCGAGCTTTCGGTCTTATATATAGTTAGTTATAGATATTTTCATTTGCATGCAAACTTTATGTTGCGAATATAGAAAAATATGTTGGGTGTTTTTTACAAGTCAGTGCTAAATTATGACTCCTCGGTGTCCTTATTTCAATAAATCGAACCACCCAACACAACATTATCCACACAATTTCTATGAAAAAGTTTAAAGTGATCTTCAATAAAAAAAGGGATTTTCAATAATACTGTCAATGTGGACTTTTTTCAACAATAACTTTATTCTCTTGCGCTGGGAGAAGTCTTCTAATGGAAGATCTCCTTTTTGATACACTAAGAGTAATACAATGGTCACAATAAATTTATTTCTTCCTTGTTCTAACCTTTGAAATTCTTCGTCTTGTCTTCGACAGAACTGGCAATTTTACTGACTCGCCTTCTCTTTATATATTATTTCTTTAATTGGATTGGTTTTCCCTCGATTTGATTTTGTGTTGGCGCGCCTCTTGACATTATTGATTTTTTGTTTACTTCCCCGGTTTTACTTTGGCAACTAATTTGTTACTAATTTGGGCTCTCGTTGCTCTCTCGCAATCTAATTGCCTCAGAGTATTATTTTTTATTTTCAGTCTCAGTCAATTTTCTTTTAATCCTGGATTCTCAATTCTTTAGTTCTAATTAGATAATTTTGTTGACAACAAGGTTTCTCATACTTCTCGAGTTTTCCATTAGCTAATTAATTTTAATGAATTTTAATTTTCTTTAAATACTTCCTTCTGTGAATCTCCCGTTGATTTTATTTCATTATATTAGAACTCATCTCATCGTTTGACATACGCCCATACTAGATTGCACTGAAAATTTTTATCATTTTAAAATTTTCATTTTTTAAATAAATTTTTTGTAATTTTACTTTTATCTTGTGCTTATTTTGTCGAACTCCAACAAATGTGAAAAAAACCGGAAAATAAAAATTGTTATAAATCAAAGAGCCGAAGCTAGAAAGGCGTGGGCCCCAAGTTAGAAAGGCTAATGTGTTGTGGAAGCAAAGTTACAGAGAATCTCCAAGGGTGTCACAAACCTTGGCTCATTTATTTATATTGCCATTAAAATAATTTCAAGAGTTGCTAAACCTCTTCATTTCCTATAAATTAATACATTGGGTAAGCCAGAAAGAAGCTTTTTCTATGCTTTGAAGAAGTGATCGTTAGTTTTAAGTTGTGTAATCACAATTACTGTTATGTCATTCTACTGATACAATTCTTTGTCACAAAGAATGGATGGCTACGGCACAGTTCACATAAGGTAATTGTCTATTTTGATGTAAATTTCAATTGTGTTTTCATGGATGTTATTAATGTTGGGCCAGAACACAAACGGTCTTGAGAATTGTTTAAACGAATCGGTAATACACACGCAAATACAACATGCAGATTTAAAATCGGACCTATAAAACACAAACTAACCCTGCTAAAATATGAGAAAGAAAACAATTAAATATAAAATCATAAAACACAAAACTAAATTAAAATAATAACAAAGTGCAACAAGATCCGCACGAAATAAACATAAAAATAACATGAAAAAACGAAAATTCGACCAAAATGTGACAATTTACTAAAAATGTAAAATCCATAAATATGGAACAAAAATTAAATAATTTGAGTTGGAAACAATTCAATTTCAAAGTTAATAAGAAAATTGTCAAATTGAATTATAAAAATAATAAAAATAAGAATAGAATATACTAGAAAATCACTAGGTCAAATTTTGTTTTACTAAATCAAATTTACACGCAAGGTTAGGGTCATACAATAGGTATATATACCGATTCATTTTCACATAATTTTAATCAGTTTTTAACCTTGAATCAGTTTTAAACCTATAATCGGTTTTCAGTTTTGAAAAACTTGAATCAGTTATTCTGAACAAATCAGGTTTGATCTTGTCTTATCCATTTGAGAAACCAATCTATCGATGTGAGTTGAAGAATGCTCGAAAACTTTCTGCACGTCGCGTCCTTGTAACCTCGTAGGAGCCCTGCTTGGGCGTCGGCGTGGGGAAAGCCTTGAATATGATTTGATGATGAAATGTGCTATGCTAATTACAACTGATTTCGTCAATAAATATTATGAAATAGAAATAACGAATTTTTCATCGAAATTTTTCCGGCTTACAGCCACTCACGCACCGCAAGAAAAAAAAATCAACATACAATTCAGGCTGTGTAGGTGCTGTTTATCTGCCAATAGCCTGTGCCCGTGAAGGTTCCGGCGTGAATAACGCAGGGCCTAAACGTCAATAATATCTGTTATAGGGAAAGTGGGAGGAGGGGAAGTAGTCTTTTGGCTGCTCCTCCACCACTCATTTTCCTGAGTAGCTCGGTGAGCACTCTTAAAATCATAATATTTACATAATTTTCCTAAGGTCAAATCGAAGGGAAGGAAGAAGGGGAAAGAATTCGGAAATAATTGTTATGTTTAAAATGCTCTAACTAAATAATAATTCACGATATCATATGAAAAGACTCGCGAGAATTAACTACTCCGATAACTAATTGGCGTAAATTCAAACTGTAACCAAGGAAGGTGATAAGAAGCTAATGCTGTGAACATCGAAATCAAGGGTATAAAATGACTTAACTCCAGATAATAGTACCACTAAAAATTCGTAGCTGCGTAGAAGTTAGTCATGGTAGATAAATGGCCCAATAAATGAAAATAGCGTTATTATCCTTGTCGACGACACTTTTATCACAACTGGTTGGTCTGTCTATTTGTAAATTAGCGATTATCTAACCATAGAGATCAATCACTATTCAACACGCCGCTCAAAATTATAATTAATCTCAGCAAAAATAATAAATAATAGCATAATATTACTCACACCAGTCGGGAATAGAAACTATCCGCATTAGAATCAACCAAAATCTGTTAACAAGTGATAGAGCTCCGCTTGGGGGTAGGATAACTAACGAACCGTAGTAAAGTATAAAGATGAATTTTCCACCGGAGGAAACGGTCAATTTAAGTAAAAACGACATGAAATACAGCCCCGACCAGACGAAATACGCATTACGTCCGGAATTAACATTGTGAAAAACTACTTGTTAGGGATACCCGCTAATCAATCATAAATAGGAAAAAGCGAAAATTCAAATAAACGAATATAACAACCGATACATAATGATCACACCAAGCATATAGAAGTTAATCATAAATTAACAATAAACGGCATCACAACGAATTAGAGAAAAAATATATGAAGGATTCTGTAACATCAGTGAATTTTGAGGCTTGACATAAATCCCAAAGGGATCTCGCTTTGGTGAGGTGAGAAACTGAAATCGGAAATAGTTTATGCAGTGAATATAAGTAAATTCATCTAACCTGAAGGAGTTCAGACACATAATAAGGTTCCAAATTCCGTCGAATAACCAACAACGCTGTCTTAGGACTAATCGATAGAACGGAAATCAACCCGGTAAAATTCACTTTGAATAAATGATAGACGTGGCAGATCTGCTCGATTGCGATCAATAAGTGGGTAGAAAAATTCCACGTAAACAGAAAATCTCTGGTAGGAATAGAACTCACACATTGTATGCCCTGACATGAACACGAGTTCAGACACACCTGGGGGGCATAGTGAGTTTTTGAGATGAATTCTAATAGGTGAATTGCTTCTCGAGTCAGGAACCATCTCTCTCCGGTTAGAGAAAATGAAGAGATCACGATGGAGCTTCGGACTGACGCCCAAGAAAGTGAGGATTTTGTTTAATTATTTTATCTATTTTAATTACGAACTGCATTTCATGAATTCCGGACATTCATTATGAGACTCCGACATCCGTCTCTCAGGGATCAAAATCGAAATAAGATACTCGCGCTAATAGAGAAAATATGATAAAAAGCGAGAAAGACACGGATCGCAAAATTGAAAATTAAATAAATAAATGCCACTTTATTATTTTTCCTCTGAATTCAAATTTATTATGAAATTTCATGCATGTGTAGGAGACAAAATTCACCCGTCAAAGTGCTAACCTGGGATTGCAACTTACAAATTCCGAACGATGCTCTGTATAGCGCCCATTAGAATGAATTATAAAATCTGCTGAGTATCAAATTCTAGACAACCAAAAAGTAATGTTACACCAGTATATTGCTATGTTGAACACTAACCGAAAGTTCCTGTCCAGAACAAATAGTATCTTCTTTTGACCACCCCAACATCCATTTAGATAAACCGATGTTCAGGAGAATTGTAATTAAATGTCCAAACCAATGAATAATACCGATAAAAGGCCCTCAGGACAATAAAATTACATTGAAATAACTCTTCTCAATGAAAATCGTAGATACCCGACTACCGATACCTATGTGCTAATTATCCCCTTAAATGACTTCCATAAACGGACGTACGACACAGAAATCCACAAAATACGTCAAACTAGAGGACTAATTTAAATCACCCTCTACTGGGACGTGCCGCCAAAAAACGCATAAAACCCATACACAAATCATCCATGTACGCGTAAGCCTAACTGTATTTAGCTTTCATGATTTTAATATAAAATGCTGATGATATTCATTTCAATAGATTCATGGGTGGACGAATCTCGAATCACGACGAGATTCCAATCCCACTCCGTCGCTTGATGCAGACAGGCGAAGTGGGATGCGGGATTTTCGATTTCCCCAGTGAGAGAGTCGAGATTCGAGAGACAAGGAGGAACGGAAGATGTCGAACTACCATACGTGGCTATATAAAACGTGAGCCAGGACGGAATCCGGCTCGTGAACTCCGAAGCCGGGAGGAAGAGATCTTGGCACGTCTCAAAGCCAACGTTGCTTGGGGGAAGACAACAATTTTCATATGGGGTCAAGGACGCTGCCATCATACCATAAAAACCCCACACTGATGGCTAAAGATTTTGTTGATAATTATTCTGAAAAATTAAAGTTTCTATACTTTTCATGCTAATTCTTTTATTTTAGTTGTTTATTGTTTGGTGAATGGTAAAATAATAAATTAGTCAGTGTTTACAAGTGATCAAAATAGTTTCTTCGTTGATATAAAACAAATATTTATAACTGAACTCTTATAACATATTTCTCAATTTGATTAAGATAAAAATAACATCATCCAAATTAACCGAAATCTTCCTTTTTTATTAATATATTCCGATTATTATTCACTACTGTCAAACTCAGTGATTTTGTTTTTTGAAAGAAATGTTTATATTGATTTATATTGATTTACTAAAATATAAATTAAAATATATTCATCTTTAAGTTTCCAATTTCTGTTCTTTCATAGGATAAATATTTATACATTCCATTAACACTAACACACTAAATTTGTTATTTTAAATTTATAAAACATTTTACATTTAATGTTCTAATTTGAAAATATAATTTTTAATAATATTCTACATTTTCATTAAAATTTACAGTTATTATTTAATTTTTTTTAAATATATTATAATTACTTCACCCTTCTTTGGTTCACATATCACTGCCAATATTTAATGTTTCTGGAAAAAACGGTTTGGGGTCCATAAAGATCTTAAATTAGTCCTCCGTACAGCACTGGCCTAAATGTTTCCTGTTGACCCGGACTTAGTTTATTTTTAATAGTTCTCAAGGTCAAATAAATATTTTTTTTCATTAATGTTTTTTGTATTAAATATTTTACTTGAATGCCAAAAAAACAAGAAAATCTACACAAAATTTATTTCACAATTTCATATAAAAACACAAAAGAAATTTCAAGAAATTGCTGCTGGGGTCGAGATTGCGAGTCAAGGATTATTCTCACGGCCTCATCAACAGCACGCCGAAATCCTGCCACGGAAACAGAATATTAACAAAATTATTAAAACAATCATTCCGAAAGGTCCAACTAAAACAAAAAATGATCAAATAACATTTCAATATTTACAAATCAAGTTCACTTACCGAAAGATAAAATGTCCCTAAAGAATTTCCCTACGGAAGTGATAGCGGCATCGAAGCCGAGAATGGCGCTAGGATTGATGGACAAAGTATTATTAATATGAATACTATTATTGTTTGTTGCTAGTTGAGCAAGGAATCTATTGAGAACTGGCATGTTTGAAATGAGTATGAAAATATTGAGATTTCCATCTCTTTTATAACAGTATTGTTGCGTCATTGTTGCGTAACATTTAAATTATTATTTTACGGAAAATGTCCCTAAATAGTGAACCAATAAAAATGGTCGAGACAAAGTTACGGAAATAGTGAATCAATAAATTGTTGGCACTTTGGACTTAAAAATAGAGTCCGCAAAACCTTAGAAGGTGTTGGTGCTCAAATGCCATACCAGGCTATTGATCTCATCACTGTGCCGTGGCTATACGACACCCTCCGTTGGAACTGCACAATTTGGGTGGAATACCTCAATAAGTGATCCCAAGGGTTGATATTCTATCCGTATTCTCTCTATATTTATTGTGACCGATGGAAGGACTTACGCATTACTCAAAGCTATCTTTCGCGCCCGGTTCGCTACATCATTTCTCTTATCAAATACGTTTTCTTTTGATTGACTCTAATTTTATTCTATAGGCTAGCTTAGCCACATTTAGTTATACCCCACCTTCGTTTATGTTTATTGAAAAATATAATTGCCTATATATAATTGCAATACAAGACTATTGAATGAAGTACAAAGTTTAATAAATTTCAGTTGTACTCAACAAAAATCGTAACATTTGTTTAATTCATTAATCATTCTATTAAGGTCCTCGGTGACCGTTAGGTGAAAGGTTTACTGGTTGTAAGGGATTCACTGAGTTCTGACTTACAATACATCACATGGTACTACTATAAACAGTAACATACAATTCAGGTGAAATGCATGTTTTTGAGAATTGCCCAGAATTTCAATGGGAAAAATTTCAAAAACAGCAAATGATCTGAAAATTCAGACATCATTTTAAACAGAGTTTAATTCTTATATGCATCCAATTTTTTTTTTAAATTAGTGCACAAAATTTCAAATAATTAAATAAACAAATAACACAGGAAAGAAATAATTTATTCAAGGCAGCGATTTGGGATCAAGAAGAAATAGTAAATATGTCAGTTTAGACTTTTTTTTACTTTAAATAAAAATTAAATGGTTTTAGATTATATTAAAAAGAAATATTTAAAAAGAAACATGCGAAAAAATTATTTTTGATAAATTTTTTTTAGTGAAATAATAAATTTAAATACTAATCTAATAATCAACAAATCTATACAGTAATTTTTCGTATAACGCTCCCTCTTACAACGCTGTTTCGTTATAACGCTCAAAACAAAAAAATTGATATGAAAAAATCATTAAAAAGATTACATATGCATATATTGTAAAATTTATTTCTGTGTATTTTATTTCAAATTTCCATACATTTTTGTTTATAATTTGGGGATTCACATAAATCATTTTTTTAGAAACCAAAATTTAACAGTTAAACAGTGTTTCTTGTTGAAATGTTCCTATTTATTTTTGTAAATAACTAAATAATTTCTTTTCAATTATGTTGGGACGGAAAGAACGTGTTAAAGATTTAACAAAATATTCGAAAAGAAATTTATCCATGGATATAAAATTGAAAGTAATTCGAAAAATAGAAAATGGGGAACGTCAAGTAGATGTATGCCGTGAATTGAATTTACCCGGATCAACTATAAGAACAATTATGCAAAACGCTGAGAAAATTAAAAAATCTGTTCAATCAACAACACCACTTTCAGCTAAAAAACCTCTCAATGATTGAAAATTGGAAAAACTGTTGACTTACTGGATAGAATACCAAAATAATAGAGATATGCCATTGAGTCAAGCACGGAGGTAAAAGATTATTGCTAGGGTAAGAAACTGGAATCCAGAGCTCTTCTTATAATTGACAATGCACCTGGGCATTCAAAAAGTATAGCTGCGATTTCAAAATCCATACCAGTGGAAGTTATTTTTTAACCTCTGAATACGACTTCTTTGATTCAACCGATGGACCAGGAAGTTATAGCGAACTTTGTATCATCTTTTTTATTTTTGTCTTCAAAGTACCACAAAAAATTAATTAGGAATGTAACCCTTAATTTAAATGTAAATAATACCTCTTTTAACGCTGTTCCTGCTAACACTCAATTTTCATGAAAGCATTATGAGCGCTAAACGAGGTATGCCTGTATATTACAAAAAAATGTCTCAATTTAATTTAACAAATAAATAAACTGAACTTTAAAATCGCCAAATATTTTTGTATAAACTAAAACAATTTCCACATATTTATATTATATACTTCTTCACTTCTTCGGATACATTGAGAGTAAGACGTGGCGTAGTGTGTGTATTGATAAGTAATGTGTGTAAAAGATCACAATGATGTATGGCCATACTTTATGTGATTTAATTTGTATGTAATTTGAATGTAATTTGTCCAACTGAATAAAAACTTATATTATAGGAGGGAAGGAATTCGAAGAAAAAATTTTTTAACATAAAAACATAATAAATATTAAATAATGCATGCAAACATTCAAAATTTAGAAATGTTCAGTTCAATATAAACTCTAAATAAAACTATTTTTAGTAAATTTTTTGAAAAATTTACCAATAATTCTTCTTTCAGTAGAAGAGAAAATTATGAAATAATTTCGTAAGATTTTTCATGAAATTCAATCAATTTAATATTTTTACAACATTTCAAAAATATCCATCGAAACTCTAGGTTTTTAAGGAGATGAAGAAATAACAACGTAACATTTAACTTGTACTTAAAATAAATTCATTTTTTACCTCATTTACAAATTACCAGGAGCAGTAATACCATTGGAAATGGGGAAGATTTTTATAAATTTGGGAAATTAACGGAAATTTCCAAAGCCTCATAAAATCAATAAATATCAAAAATTTGGATTTGTCAAAAGGTAAAAGAGATGGCAGCCAAAACGAATTTCCAAGGAACAGAGAAATAGTTTATTCGAATATAGAAACTTTTCAATAATAAATTTTAGTTTTCAATTAATCGGGCTTACATTTATTGGAAAATAATTCCAACGATTTACATAAATTGGCATAAATTCATAAAAAAAACCTAAAGAAAATTAATAAAATTAAATTTAAAATGCACGTTGATGAAAAGTATTATTTAAGAGCTTGAATAATGATCTCATAAATATACGAGATCACAATCCAAGCCTTAAAATATACTTTATTAAAAAATTTACCTGTCAGTCATTTTAAAAATCGCTAATTCATAAACTTAATCATAATTGTATTTGAATATTCATTAAAACTTCTATTATTGAAGTTTTTAATGAACTGAAACGGGTGTGTTGATAAGTAATATGTGTAAAAGATCACAATGATGTATGGCCATGCTTTATGCAATTTATATTTGTAGATAAAACGTCAAAGTGCACTATTTACCATGTCATTTATATAAGTACTTTGTTACTTTTTTCTATCATGCACAGTAAAAGCATATCCGAGAAAAAAATTTCAACCGATCTTTCAGTACCACAACATGCTGTTCAATCCGCCTTACAACGCCGCATCCGAAACACTAATGTCACGTAGAGCTTTGCCAAATACGGTTAACCACATCAGCTACTAACAAAGCAATCCTCAATACTCTCAAGCACAATCACTTTGAATCGAATTCCAGCATTGCGTCAACATTTCATCTATCAAAATCAACAATACGATTCATTAAAATTCCACTTCTCTCTCGAGGAGCAGTGCGTGATTCGTTGCAGCAATGACACAAAACTTCTCGTCGACTCAGGTGTCTAAACCATTTCAAGGGTAAATATTTTCTGATCAGTCTAACTTCAACCCTTTGTGCATCGATGTTATGACGAGAAGTACAGCAAGTGTTGCCTAGTTCCACCCATTTAAAGCGGAATTTCATGGTATGGTGATTTATCACCAATGATAGTGTGGGGTTATGGTCTTTGACAACCCTGACCCCAGATGAAAAATTAACTTTCTTATTCCCAGTGGTTACCCGTTGCTAGGCAACGTTGGAACTGTAACCATGGGCTTTGAGGCCACCAAAAGTGAGCGCCACGCGGGAACTTCTCTGGCCCGACCTCAATTTGGGTCCAACGCACTACCGTTAGAAGGTCTATGTGCGATTTGTCATTTTTGTCCCTTTCCGATGATAAGAAATTGTAACAGTGATTACGACTGGCTGGCTGAGCAACATCATTGCTTAACTATGTAATTTCAAATTGTTAACACCCAGAAACATTTATTATTCAAATACGACGTGCAAAAATTTTTATTCAATAGTTAAAAACATTTGTCACACAATTCACGCATTTACGTCATTTATTCGAACGGCTCGTCTTTTGGCCCATTCAGCTCTACCCGGACGGTGTTTAGTTGGCTTGGCTGCGGGCTTCGTAGTGGAATTAGCCTCACGATAAGCTAATTGGGCCGGGGTGAAAACTAGAGAGTAGGTCACTGCTGCTCCTTCTTGACACGCAGACAGCACCACCTCTAAGCCCTTGATTTGTGTCTTCAAGCTTTGGTTGAATTGTTTTTCATCAGCCCAACCCTTCTGCATGATTGTTAGTTTCTGGTACAGATGCTTGGCCTTGTTCGGTTCCATCCAAGTGCTTTTTATTAACTGTAACTCGGCCGTCAGTTGTAGGATTTGTCGATGGAAATATTTGACGGTCCGTTGGGCCTTGGCTAATTCATGCTGTAGGATATTGTGGGAGTTCATTTCTACAATAAAGGAAAATTAATTTCCCCAGTAAAAGGAGGTTCTTAGCCTTATAACAGGGCTTATGTCTTATGGCGTCAGATTATAATTTAGATTGTTCGTTTTGTTAAGTTATTTATTCATAATACTATAACAAGAAATAAGTTAATTGGATATCTAATTAACTGCATAAATGCAATAATAGAACTAGAAATGAACTAACTATCTATTTAAATGCATAAAACAATAATTATAACGACAGGCTTAATCGTTCACTAATATCGATCATAGTTGGTTCGCGAGGGTTCTCGAGCATATGGGTGCCTGCGATGAACGTTTGGCTCTTCAAACCTATGTCCGCTCCTTTTGGTCTGTGATTTGTACGGGGCTACTGTATCGTTCTCTTCCATTGGGCGGTTTGATCTGGGACCGTTCTGATTTGACGAAATATTGTATGACGGAGCATACCCGTACGTACTAGGGATCAACCCTGACGCGATGTAACGGTCAATCTCGTCCAGATATCGTTGAGCTCTTTGTACCTGTTGGGCCGTCTGCTGTTGGTGTTCCTTCAGGCGGGCAAGGAGGTGTTCCGTCTGGCTTCTTATTTCCCGCGCCGGGTTCCAACCGGGTTCCCGTTTAATCGCTACGTACGGCAGATCCACGTCCTTTCCAATTTGTCGATCTGCTCCATGGAATTCTCGAACCGGCGAGATTGAGAATCCCGCGTCCCACATCACCTGCCAGCACCGCGCCGCTGAATGTGCCGGAAAGCGAAGTGTGACCCGGGACGCGTCAATCCACGAGTCCCCTGCAAATTATAATTAACATATAGTACAGTTTAACATCACTATTTTGGTGTGGGAGGAAGGTTGGCAGTTTAATGTGGGGTCACGCGAATAGAGTCTACTTATGGGTTTCATGGGTCGCGTGTCTTGTTTAAGAAAGAAAAAAATTTGGTACAGTAAAATACATGTGCTGGGTCTCGGTTTGCGGATTTCCTAGATCAATGCGTCACTTGTCTTTCTAAGGGAAGTAGGCATGGAGATTAATATGGCGTCTGGACTTCTAACGAATTATCTAGACCATCTTACGGTTAGGACCTTACATAGTAAATTAGTTTGGCGTAAAAGTTTTGGTACTGATTTCGGCATTTTCTACTCTTGCATGAAGTGGATCTTTTAATTCCCGAAACGTGGGGAATGAATAACTGACGTAACGCATTCTAATTTAGTCGAACATTCAACTCATAAAAAACGTAACCGTAACCCCTGAAATTTGATCCAAACGTAGGATTATAATCGAGTTATGCTTTAAATCTTTTCCACTCATAATAATATTACTCCATAAAATGTTATCTGAAATATATTAAAAATTCATTCATTTGGCTCGTTTCTTTGGGCCATCGGAGAGCTAATAAAAATTATACTCTATATTTGCTCATTCGTTTTCGGGAAAATTCAGATAAGAATATTCCCTAAAACACCTTTAAAATCTATGTATTTAAAAGAAAAAAAATATATAAAATATATCCTTAGTTTATTAATTTGTTTTACCGTCCCTTAGAGAACTACGACTTTAATATCGTTGGTAACATAATCAAAATTTATTAAAATTACGTTCATAAGTGAGATTTTAATTTTCCTATTTTGGTGAACAGAAAAACTTTTTCCAAAAAAAAACTATTCGTTGGATTTGCCAATTCGCCTTCAAAAATTCAACACACGTAAATTATGGTTTAAGGAAAAAATACTTAACATTACTAAAAATGTATTTACGCATTATTTTATTTACCGTACAGTCCCTTTGGGGAATTATAGAAAAATGCTATTTAACTACCATTACGATTCATTAAATATTAGTCCAAAATGTACTGGTACATTGATAATTTAACCCAGTGTCTTATGGTTGTTACCACCAGACAAAAATCCAATCACTAGTCAGACCAAATTTAAGTGCTTGCTCGTTAGCTCCCATTAACTCGATAGTAGCGGAATTTGTCATTTTTCAAATTTATTTATTTCGTTAGGGATAAGTACTTTTTGTTCCCGAATCTTTCCTGTTTAATGATTCCAAATCTAATTTAGCTTTCGATCGTGTTTTATTATCGAAATTTGCCCAGTTGCTAAATATTCGTCACAAAAAAAAACGTTTAACTTCATAAATGACATATTATAGACTTATATTTTATTTTTAGCAAAACTCTTACAATACGTGGTTTTAAGACAGGTAAGTCCCATAGATGAGGCATATTCTGATGGTCAGTACTTAATCTCCGGTTTCTGGTAAGGCATAATTTGTGAGTACAGTAACGTGGTATGGATAAACCCACTACTCATACGATGTCGGGCGTGGATCCTTGAGCATAAATAAGTTTAAGGGTTGATAATTGCTTCATAATTTAACGCCATGGCCGATTTCGTTATTACGTGACCTTTGGAAGAGTGTTGGAGCGTCTAATGTTGACTCGGTGAAATATTAAAAATGCTTAAAATTAATATTAACTTTACTTTCTACTCTACTCGGCAGTTCCGAGGCGCCGTCGGACGTGTCAGGACTTCTCGGACTAATCGTTTCGATCGTGGACGGATTACATTTGGTTGCTCTAGACATTTTAATTTTCGAATTTTAATCGACTTATCCTGAACTTTAGTAGTTATATCAAGCTGGGTGCGCAAACACACTGTTAGTGCATCGGACTTGCTCCAAGACATACTCACTGATAGTATCGTGGTGTGCCGATATTGCTGATTTTAGTAATTTGTGTCTACGATTCATTGATTGACCTTTTCATTGATGTCCGACGGGTAGGGTGATTTATACTTGTTTACATGACCATATTCTGACTATTTTCAATCGCTTATCAGGTGAGGTTTTATTTTGATCTCTATTTAGTTTCCATTTTATCCGTGTTCTTATTTGGGTAAATTTAGGTGACTATTAATTTTGGATGGATTAAATTATTTCGTTGTCTGGGCCTATCTAGTATTCTAGTTGTCGGACGTTTTTCCCACGACAATGTTATTTTGCTTGTACGCAAAACTCGCTAGATGATTACCTGGGGACGTCGCGAGAAGTTCCAAGGAATGGTATGCCTAATTATTCTGGATGTCGTTTATTTTATTACTCGATTTGTTTCCTATTAGATTCTCTCGGTAGAAGGGATTAATGAGATCATAATTAATTTTGGGTGATCATAGTTTTGGGCGTTCGATCAACGATCCATACAGAGGTAACATTTATTAACTCTTCTGTCGGTGAAGTAATCTGAAATATTTATCTGGGACGCTTTACCCTTCAATACGCGGAATCATCATTTGGTCAGTATCGTTCAATTTAGTTTTGGTTACATTCGTTTAGTGATTATGCGTCCTCCTAAGTGGGAGTCTATATGATCTCGGTTAATTGTTGTGGTTAGGCTACTTCGTTTAACTACTACATCAGGTTTCATTTGGTTTACACTCCGTTGTGTCAAATATATCTGTTTCGGTTTAGTTTTTAATTTTCGTATTTATATTTATGAATGGTTGTGCTTAACTCTAGTTGGGTCAGTTATATGTCTGATTTGATTCATGTTTAATGTTATTCCTCGTCCATATGTTCATTACATTTTAGGTCTAATAAGTATAATGTTTACTTCCGAAACTATAATAGATGCCATGACATCTATAACTTTTTATTAATTTGGGTCTAATATTTTGTAATTTAACAAGGTTAGGTCAAATGATTTGAATTTTTCAGTCCTAGTCAATATATTCTTTATCTGCTAATTTAAAGTAAATCACTAAGTCAGAATGCAAAATACTCTTTGATTAAAACTAAAATTCCGCGAAAAGGTATGAAGAAAAACGTCGTATCAGACTGAAATAAGTTGAAAGAAAGAAACATTCTGATTATTGTTCCTATTATTTAGTTTAGGGAGAACGGCTGATAGAAGGATTTTGAACTTCCAATCTTTGAATAAGATTTAATTTTATAACTGTTAATTAAATTTCTACACATCTCTAATCAATGGAGTTTTAATTTTAAATTTTATTTAAAATCATAGCAACAATTTAATGACATAGTTTTTCCCGTGTCCTTCCCCAAATTGATCCTAGGATAGGTTTATGTTGATATTAGTAGTTTAAGAGTGCCCACTGGACTACTCGGTGTGGTGATTTTGAGCCGTGAGTTGTAAATAATATTTAGGTCGAGTTTATAGGAAACGAGTGCAGACGAAACAGCCAAAAGACTATTTCCCCTTCACCCTTTTCCCCTATACGGAATAATATTGACGTTTCAGCTCCTGCGTTCATCACGCCGGAGCCTTTACGGGCACGAAATCATTGTCGATAGTACACGCACTTACACGATTTACGGTAGTATGTTAGATTTTAATAGCTTGCGGTATGTATCGGCTGTGGGCCCGAAAATTTTTTTAAAGAAGCATTGACGGAAAAATTTTGTGTTCATTCCTTTTTTAAAAAATATATTTGTATTATAGTACAGCATAATAGTCATAAACTTTGACACATCATATCATAACATTCCTCTTCCCCACGCCGAAATCCAAGCAGAGCTCCTTCGAGGTTGTAAGGATACGACGTGGAGAGAGGGCATCGAACAATCTCTCACTCACATTATAATTCGGAGTTTCACTGAATAAGCTGATTCTGGTTAGAACTGGTTTCAAGTTTAGAAAAACGATTTAACGATTCCGAGTTTTGAAAAACTGCTTGCAATTGTGTAAAAATGAATCGGTATATATACCTATTGTACGATCCTAACCTTGTGTGTTCTTTTTGATTTAGTAAAACAAAATTTGACCTTGGGATTTTCTGGTATATTCTATTCTTAATTTTTATTATTTTGAAATTTTATTTGACAATTTTTCTTTTTAAAATTTTAATTGAATTATTTCTAATTCAAATTCTTTGATTTTTATTTCATTTTCATGAAATTTCACATTTTTTGTTAAATGTCAAATTTCGTTCAATTTGTTGGGTTTTCGTGTTATGTATATGTTTATTTCGTGCGGATCTTGTTGCACTTTGTCATTATTTTAATTTATTTTTGTGTTTACCATTTTATATTTAATTATTTTTCTTTCTCTCGCATTTTAGTAGCGTTAATTGGTTATATTTGCATGTGTGTTACCGATTCATTTAAACATTTACAAGGCCGTCTGTGTTCTGGCCCAACAATAGTAAAGGGTTTATGACATCCATTAATGGGTATGTAAACAGATCTTAATTCATCACATTACTTCATAACTTCCTGCTTCTAACGCCACTGCATCTTAGTGATTTCCAGGACGCCAGTTTTCCTCCTCATTCTGCTGTGGTAACAAAGAAATTCGTACAAGGCGATGGTATTAATGCTCTCTTTTGGCCTTTTTAGAGACCTGATGTTAACCCAATAGAAATTATTTGGGCAATTGTAAAGAGAAAAGTCCGACATCAGGGAACAACTTCAATGCTAGTCTCATACTTAATATTCAACCTTCATAAGATGAGACGGTAACACCTCTCTGTGCAGACAATTATTTAGTTCAACTTGGTACCGGATGCTACGCATCATTAAATTGCATTTCCTTTATTTTCACATTAGCAAACAATTTTTACTGAATTAAACACTTTTCTCATCAAGTTGTCCTTCCTGTAGTCCATTAGACTGTTCAGTGCGATACGCGACTTAGATGCCTAGCCTTTTCATGGGATTAGTTCAAATATGCTGCAACTTTATGGTTGTTTTCTTCAAAATAAGGGATCTCAAATACATAAATGTATAAATTTTGATAAATTTGATCTTTAACTGGTTTTTACTTATCAAATTGACATAAAAATGCCTCCTTTAGATTTGTCTCATCGAACTGAAGAAAGAGTTTCCGGTTTTCATACATTGAATTAAGAGGGTAGCTGTATTTAAGAAAAGCCTAAATGGTATAGTCTCACTAAAATGATTCTCAATCAAAAAAATTATTTGATCATCCGTCTGTCTGACACACAAGATGCACTTTGAACCCGTTTCATATATATAGGTTTTAGTTAGTAGGTAGATCAAGGTCGTCTTCAGGTGAAATAAGTAGGCCAAGAAGTCTAAAATTCCAGTTTTAAAAAATAAAAAAAATAAAAGCCCAGGTAATATAAATTAATGTATGGCAATTATTAATTAATTATTTACTGCGAGTCTGATTACAGTTGATTAAGTGACCCCGTCACTCTTAGTGACATTCATGTAAGGGTCCAATACAGATATCCATATCATTTATTCATTTAGAAAATACAGTTGACGTTACAGAATACCTAGAAAGTTATGAAAATAATTCTGTAATCTAATAAAAAAAAAATTTAAAAATTAATTCCATTCCTTCGATAGAAATTATCACTGATGACATTCGGTTTAAAGGATCTCGATTTTTGTGGAATTAGGTAGAGATATTTCTCCTCATTTAGTTGAGGCAGTGAGATAGAGGAGTCCGCTAAAAGGTTCCTTTGCCTGAAATAACAAGCACAGGTGAAATGGCAGATCCGTAATGCGTGTTCCTGCATTCTAACGGGACAGGGCGCATCTCATAATGTCGTTTCACAACGTCCTTATCGTTACAGCCGCTTCCAGGAATCAGCATAAAATTATTATTTTTTCCATTCCAACTTTTTATTTTCCCACAGAAAATATTAATTTTTACTTTATTGAATATTTAATTAGCTTTTAATTAATTTCTAACAATTTCCATTTCCCATTTATCCTATTGGATTTTTGTGTAAAATTTCGACAGAATAAAGTCAAATATTTATAACTGAAAACTGTGATGTCGACATGGCCATAAATAAACCCAGCCTTGTCCTGTTACAGATTCATAAACCTTAAGGTTTCCTTGTAGCATAAAATCACATTTGAATTTTCCCTCTAGCCCTGTCCTACTCTAACTGTAATTTTATGTTTCAAAATCCTTTCTCTCAATGAAATTTGAAGGGAATCTTTTCAAATCCTTTTTCAAATCGGTCAAACGTGAAAAAAATACGAAAAAAGCCAAATTTGTTAATTTTCTGGAAAAATGCAAAGCAAAGAGGGGTACGAGGGGGGGGGGTTTAAGGTCTCTAAAGAGTTAAGTTTCTCACTTAAAACAATATTTACATTAAAAATTAAATTGTACATGATTTTGTCTGTTGAGATTTCTTCTCTACATTGAAATTAAAAGAATTTCTCGCAACGAATTCATGAAAAGAACCTGCCTATCAGTGAGTAATTATTTTTCTCGATTATTTTAATTGAGAAAGGATTAATTTGAATTAATTTCATAAATGAGCGAAATAATTCAGACCTATGAAAGGGTTGGCTAATTGGAATGATTGAAGTTGGGCCCTCTTAGTTTGTTTCATTAAATGTAAATAGGGTGATCCAAAAAAACGTCGTTTTTTATAGTATAGTATTCGAACAAATATATATTATCTTAATTAGTGTGCAAACTCATAATAGGTATTATTCAATACTTTTTACAGTTATTTCTGTTTATTATTGCATCCACATGACGTGGAATACGTTTTTGTATATGTGTTTTATTTCATTATTCTTAGTATACGTGTTTGATTATGAATCCTACTACAGAGAACGTGAAGTTTTTCCTTGCAACGATGAAAAGGAACAACTGTGAAATTCACAATCTCCTCGCTAATGCGCATGACGATTGCAGACATTCCAGAATGAGGACGATGTGAAACTCTTCCTGACCAGCTTTCTCGCTGCTAAACGTGCGACAGGATGCTGATGGAATGCATTGTGATGGATTTCTCCACTACATTTATTAGTTGTTCATTTTGCATGTCATATGTAGAAATTATATCGTTACCGTATATATGGCTCATGGAACGTTGAGATTGCATCAAAGAATTTAAATGGTTTCCTAGTAACACTCACGGTCCATTATTCTTATTGCATGGTTACATGTAAAGCTATTGAGATGCGTCCTATCATCCGCATGATGCCCATAAATAATGAAAACTTACATTTGTGAACCAACGTATGAGTTCTGATTGCACAGAAGCCTCGAGCTGACTCGGTAATTATTTACAGGTTTTGTATAAACCGGATTAATCCTCGGCAAAATAAATGAATCCGGATCGCGATAAACGAAATTATTTGTCAAGAGAAGATTTTGCGATGATTCGTATTGAAAATATTTCTTGATCATTTCTCTCATTTCTTTTTCATAATTTTCTTCGAGAATTCTCTGGGACAAAGTGTCAAGGGGATATCGCTGATTGGGCATTGTGTTTTAATTAAATAATTATCTATTAACGTTACTAGGTAACATTGGAATCAGAAGCAGGGAGAATATTTATAATCTATTAAAACAGAGACAGGAAAATGTCAATTTTAATGGCAGTGATTTACCTATTGTTATCTGTTTAAATTGTTTAATTTTTTGTTTTAATCCATCATTTAATAGTAACGAGTTTAAAACGCGAAAACCGAAATTATTAATATTTTCTCGACACAGTTTGGGAATATTTTTTCGATATGGAATTTAGTAGTTATGCTAAGTGAGGTTAGAGTAAATCAGAGTACTAGTGAGGGGGGGGGGTTAAGATTTTTATGTGTTTGAATTTTTTGATAAAGATAATAAGCGAAGAGTTTAATTTATACGTTTAAAAATAGAGAAAATTCCATAGATAAAATAATGTAATTTCAATTGAATCTCACCAGTTTGGTTTGGTCGTGTTGTATTTTGACCAGGAGTTGCGACTGCTACCATTCGAGGTATCAAACTCACCATTGAAGAATGTGAGTTGCAAAGGAGATGAAATTCGGACAATAGTCTCAACCCCACAGAATTCGTTTTTTGTGGTTAAATATTTTTATTGTGAGAAATAATTAAACTAACCGGGTGGAAGGTTATAAGAAATCATAGAGAAAAAGAAAAGTGGTAAATACTCTAAACAGTTAAATTTAGGTTTACAAATCGACTGGGATCGGTTGACCAGATAATAAAGAAATAAAGTAAGACTGAAAAATTAACAGAATCGAAAGTAAATGACCAAAAAATTCAGTTGCAGAAAAGTTACAATGATTATAAATTATTATCAGCTCACAAATTCAAACCGAGAGGGCGATCAAAAGTATGAGATTTGAAAAAAAACATAATATTCGACAAGTGACTGTAAATTTGGGTCCATACACCAATTACTCTCAAACTAGCTGATTTTGTTGTGATTTTGTTGCGGAAAACCGATTATTATTTTATTGATTATGTGGGGTTTATCGTTTGTGTAACCTTGACCCCAAGTCGAATTTTTCTTTGCCCCCAATGGTTACCCGTTGCTAAGCAACGTTGGTAATGTAACCACTGGTTTTGAGGTCGCCAAAGGTGAGCGCTACGAAAGAACTACTCTGGACCGATCTCAAGATGTGTTCAACGCACTACCGTTAGAAGGTCCCTGTGTGCGTTTGCTCATTCTGGTCCAATACCCGTGCGTTTGACATTTTAATTATGTAGAATAAACCTTTTTATTACTCAATTATTGCAATAGTTAGTCTCAGTGTCAAAAGACTCATCGGGAGGATCAGTAGAAAATAAATAATTTATTAAATAACAATTATGAACATATTTTATTCTGTTGGTCGAGCGAGCCGAAGCTTGGCGCGCTCGTTCTTTCCGGGTGGTTTACTCGCAAGTTTTGTGGCTGCTGTCGTTTCTTTATAGGCCAGTTGGGCCGGTCCAAAAACCAACGGGTAGGTTACCGCGTTGCCCTCCTGGCACGCCGATAATGCTACCTCCAGGCCGCGAATTTGAGTTTTCTAATTCTGATTTAATCGTTTTTCTTCAGCCCAACCCCGTTGGGCGGCTGTCATCTTTTGATAAAGAGCCTTTACTTTCTTCGGCTCTACCCAACTGGATTTAATCAGTTGAATTTCTCAAGTTAGCTGCATAATTTGTTGGTGCAGTTCTCCGTGAATCTTTGGGCCTTATTTAATTCACTTTATAAAATCCTGCATGGTTCCATATCTACAAGTAAAGAAATCGTCATTAAATTATAAATTCCTTGACAAAGATTACTTATTTCATTTACATTTCTAAATTTAAAATCTTATCCTAAGTTCGTTATAATCCTATATTATTAATTATCGTAAGAAAGAAAACAAAAGAAGGAGACTAAGATTTATTTGATTCATTCATTAATATCACTCAGGCCTTGGACAGCCTCAATCCCTGTCTCGTCTTGGAAACTCGCGGGCATATGGATGCTCGTGGTTGCCGTGGGGACGCCTCTCTCCGTCCCGCATTTCTCTTGGAAGGATTTTCCGTGGGACCACCACGTTAATTGCCGTGGAACTCTCATCTAGGTTCGGATCGTCAAGGTTGAATGACGTGTTGTACGGAGGGGAGTACCCATCCGTACTTGGGATGCTTCCTGTAGCGATGGCCTTTTAATTTCGGCTAGGTGGCGCCTAGCCCTCTCCACTTGTTTATCGGTTTGGCGTTGATGTTCCTCAAGGCGAGCTAGGAGAAATTCGGCTTGCCCTCGGATCTCCCGGGCAGGGTTGCGGCCGGGATCCCTTTTGATGGCGATGAAAGTAAGGTCAACTTCCTCAAAATCTCCTTGAGTTCTTGCATGATATTTTCTTACCGCCGAGATTGAGAATCCCGCGTCCTACATTGCTTGCCGGCATCTGGCAGCAGAATGTGCGGAGAATCGCACCGTGACGCGGGATGCGTCGATCCAAGAGTTATCTAGAAAATTTTGTAATTAATAAATCGTGGTTATTCTATATTCGGTTTATCTTATTAGACATGACATCGTTTGGGGCGGCTTTACCTATTGACAAGTAGAGGTAGATGCAACAATGGGCTGGCGTTATGGAGTCAAACGGGGTTACAAGACGGTTACGATAATGGGTGCCGTTGGTGCATCGTAGCCGTGGCGAGTTTATTGCCTTCATACCAACGATTCACTCCTTGCTAGATGGAAATCTATCCTATCTCAAACGATTCATTCTACCTTCCTGATCGGTTTTATCTCATCTGTATTTGCCGTCGTAATTATTTGGTTTCGTCATTTAATTGTAATTTTTATGGCCATAAATCGTAAACCTACGATGGGGATTTGCAATCGTTTGGGCTCATTTTTGCAGTAATTCGATGTCATAATTTTATTTGTTTTCCATTTTTATAATTGGACAATGAGATTCTGTTGGCCATTTTTGTCATTGGGAATCACTTGGTGGCTTAGTTTAGTTCCGTCGTGGCGTGCTAGTGAAGGTTGATGGTGCCGTCGCTGTAATCCTTAACCTTGAGAGCGCGGTAGTTACCTCGGTTTCCAAGCTAGAGCCACATTGTCTCGGGCCGTATGCATCATTGATTTAGTCAAGGAAGTTTGTGGCGTTCGGGCAGAAATTATGGATGAGGCGAGTTATCGCATGGTTAACTATTAGATATTGAAAAACTGAGGGTTCATGGCCTCATCGATTTCATCCATATCAGACAACAAGAAAATAATTCATAGGATTTCATAGAAAATTTATTATTCATTATTCATAACATTGTCTACTGTTTGTCAGAAATCTCTAGTTGTCTTAGTTGGAAAATTGTCTGCAGTTGGCTAATAGGAGATTTTATTTTGAACTGTGTCCTCCCAAAGGTTTGGTCATCATATAAATTTACATTATGAAAGCATTATTCATAAGAAGTAAAACTTACCATCTCGCGCTGCGGCTGGTTTTCTTCTAGATACATAGCTAGTCTCCTTCCGAATGTTACCGGTCTCTCCGTCTCTCCGATGTCCTTGGTGAAAGTTCATAATTTTTGCCGCTGTTTGGAAAAATGACAGAATTAACATAGCGAAAATGTTTTATAGGAAAGACCATGGCAGTGCCACGTCATGTGGGTGATTCTCGAAAATTGAATTCTAATGTCTAATGTAATTAATTTTTTTGCACCGGAATATTTCATAACGACTGGTGACAATTCTCTCCTTATTGTCGTGGTGATATCGATATTTCTACTGGCTTTCTAGCTAGTGTGTTGTTGCACTATTCCCGATATCAGCTATGCCGATTGTGTAACTAATGATTCTATCGATTGGAATCCTCTACCATTTTTCCTACCCCAATTTAATTATACTCGTGGCAATATTTGCTTGTTTCAGGATTTCCATTTAATGCGTCCTCATTTTCAGAACTCATGCTATCGCGTTCATTTGATTTTTTTTCTCTGGACTCCTCTGGGATTTATTGCTCCGGTAGTCAGTAAATTTTGGGTGAGTATAATAATTATTTATTTCTCGTTGAAGTTACAATATGTCGCAGGCTTAACTTTACTATAATTAATAATCACCGATTCATAAACGAGTACTAAAATCTACAAAACGCAATAAATAATATAATAAGAATTTGACTATTAGTGAATTAATCTTAGATACAAAGTTTGTATCTAAGATTAATTCACTAATAGTCAAATTCTTATTATATTATTTATTGCGTTTTGTAGATTTTAGTACTCGTTTATGAATCGGGGATTATTAATTATAGTAATTAAATTTTTTATCTAACATTACCTTCTATGATAATCTAAGTCCTATGATATCAATTAATTGTTACTTTTACTGAATTTAATACTTTTTATTAATCGTGATCCCAACAACTAAACTCTACGTCTAACATTACTTTCCCTGACAATCTAATTCCTGTGATATCAATTAACTATTACTTTTACTGATTTTAACACTTGATTCCATTCCCCATTAACCCCTTTACTTGACCTTAAGACCATTTATGTCAATATTAGAAAGTTATGAGTATCCACTGGACTACTCGGTGTGGTGATTTTGAGCCGACTGTCATCTGGAAGTTTAGGTCGAATTTTTAGGAAATGGATGACGGAGGGGCAGCAAAAAGACTACCTTCCTACCTCCCAATCTCACCTATATACGGATAATATTGACGTTCCAACTACTGCGTTCTCACTCCTTAGCCTTCACGGGCACGAACTATTGGCGGACTTACACCGCTCTTACACAGTTCGATTGGGGTGTGTTTATTTTACTGCCTTGCGGTGATGTGTCGGCTGTGGGCCGGAAAAATTTCGACGTAATAAGTTAATGTTTTTAAAACGTTTATTGCTGTACTACAAATAGGTTCATATTGAAGCATATCATTCGAATCTTTCAACACATATTAACCCTTACCTATGCTAACACCCAAACAAAGCTCTCTTGAGATGGTTGGTATGACCCATGGCGAAGGTTCTCTAAAAATTCGTCCACTTACAAAGAATTCAAGATTGTTTTTATCAACTAAACGAGTTAAAATTCTGTGAAAATGAATCGGTATATATATATTTATTATGTGACCCCTGACGTTGCGTGTTAAATTTGATGTAGTAAAACAAAATTTGACCTTGTGATTTTTTGTATATTCTAACTCTAATTTTTATTATTTTCATGATTTAATTCGATAATTTTTGTTTTTAACTTTTAATTGAATTGTTTCCAATTCAAATTATTTAATTTTGGTTCTAACTTTCCTGAACTCTCGCTTTTTAGGTGAATTGTCAAATTTTGGTCAAATTTTCGTGTTCTCATGTTATTTCTGTGTTTATTTCGTGCGTATCTTGTTGCACTTTGTTATTATTTTAATTTATTTGTATGTTTTTCGATTTTATATTTTAATTATTTCTTTCTCGTATTTTAACGTGATTGATTGATGTTTTATGGGTCTGATTTTAAATCTGTGTTGGTTTTGCGTGTTATTTTCGATTCTTTCGAACAAAACTGTGTGTTGGCCCAACAATTAAATAATAATTCAAAATTCAATTATTGGCATAGAAATCATATTGATGAAATTATTGATTGAAATATTGAAATTGAATTGTAAATTAGAAGCAAAACAAGTGAAGGGAAATTTTAGAAAATGTATTGGAATTTTGGTAGTTCGTTACTGTTGCCAAGGGCTATTTCGAATTAGATAAGTGACAGGTTATTTTAATTCAAGGTAACTAATAACAACCTAGAATTTTGCTTCAACGGAAAATAAAAAAAATATTTTGAAAAACATTATTAGTCTAGTTACCATTTTCCATTTATGGTCCAATTAACTTATCTTGCTGGAGAATCGATTATAGTTATATTGATTATATAATGTAATTTAAAATTCAATTATTGAGATAGAAATCATATTGATGAAATTATTGATTGAAATATTAATATTGAATTTTGATTGGAATCAGATTAATAATTGATAATATTTTATTTCACCGACAAACCAACAGAATTCCATTATGTCAATTAGCGGTAACCAATAACCATGGAAAATGAAATTAAATTTTTTGCGTATTTTGTTGAAACATACATTTTTTTGTTTAAATCAATAAAAATTAATAAATGTAGAATTTGTTTTAATGAACTAGATTAATAGTTAAAAATAATTAAAATCAATAAAAAACTAAGATGCCGACAATTTATTCCAAAAATTGATTTAATCTGGCTTCTGTTTCAGCAGCTTCATCGAGAGCTTCTTGACTAAATTCAGCCCGTAAAGGTGCCGATATTCCTCAGGCAGGCCGGACAGAGCTCTAATGCAACTGTCAATGCTCTGATTGACTCTCGCCACCGGCAGCGGATCTTTGTTCCCATAAACGTCCCTCCTATCATAGAACTCCTCCTTGAGATGGTACCAGAACACATTTACCGCGACAGAGAAGGCATTGGCCTGCACGTTATGAAACCACAAAGCTGGCAAAGGGAGAGAGGAAATTAAAAATCCCCGAAAAACGAGCGAAGAGAAAACGAAATGAAATTACCGGGAATGAAGACGACATCGCCGTCGCTAAGGTTTCCTAGCAACGGAGTTGCCCGCGACAAGAGCGGATACTGAGTCAAGTCTGCCGATTCTGGACACAAAATTGGAGATTTCCCGTCTGGAAAGCAAATTTGATAGAAAACCGAAACCGAAACCGAAAGAAAAACCTTCAAGATATAAATATTCCGCATCGAACGGGGAATAGAAAATTATCGATTTCTCTCCGCGAACTTGAATGAGAATATTGTCCATGGTCTACGCGACAGAAGATGAAACGGAGAGATTATTACGCCTAATTCTACTCTCGCCTTTCAATTTCTCATAATTTTATCGATTTCCAATATATTTTTCAAATTTTAATTCGAATAATTATTTATTGATTTAATGTAAATTCAAATTTCAGTCAATATAAATTAATATTACACTTTCAAATTTTAATTCGAATTATTAATTATTTATTGATTGAATCTAAATTTTTAGTCAATAAAAAAATTAATTATTTCTCAATTCTTTTAAATTTATTATATTTATCTTTTAAAAATATTAAAAATTATTTTAAGCAGTTGAAAAATTTTTTTAAATGTTTTTTAATTTTTTATTTCAAAAATTAAAATATTTTTAAAAACTTTAAAATTTAATTCAATTAATATTTTAAAATACAAATTTCAGTTTAAAATAATTTAAATAAAAAAGTATATTTATTTTTATTTTTAAAAATGTTATATTTATTTTTAAAAAGCTTAAAAATATTTTAAAATGTAATAATATTGATTTTTAATTAAAATGTTAAAAATTATAAATGGAAAAATAATATCAAATAAAATTTTATAAATCTATTCAATCCATCAACTTTGTTATTTTCTATTTATTCATTTCCAATACATTTAATTGGAATAATTAATAATTTATTTATTTACTGCAAATTCAAATTTTAGTCAATATAAATTTTTTATATCTTTTAAAAAATCTGCGTTTTTCAAAAATTATTTTTATATCTATTTTAAAAAAATTTTATATATTTTGTAAATAAGTTTTAATCGCAAAAAAATTAAATCGATTTTTAAAATACTTTAAAAACATAATTTTTAAAAATGCTGATTTTTTAAAAAAGATTTAAAATATTTTAAAATTAAATTTTTAAAAAATATTGATTATTTTAAAATATTAATTTTGTAAAATTTTTAATTAAATTTTTAAAAAAAAATATATTTTTAATATATTTTAAATCTTTTAAAAAATCTGCGTTTTACAAAAATTATTTTTATATCTATTTTAAAATTTTTTTATATATTTTGTAAATAAGTTTTAATCGCAAAAGAATTAAATCGATTTTTAAATTACTTTAAAAACATAATTTTTAAAAATGCTGATTTTTTAAAAAAGATTTAAAATATTTTAAAATTAAATTTTTAAAAAATATTGATTATTTTAAAATAATAATTTTGTAAAATTTTTAATTAAAGTTTTAAAAAAAAATATATTTTGAACATTTTAAATCTTTTGAAAAATCTGCGTTTTTCAAAAATTATTTTTATATCTATTTTAAAATTTTTTTATATATTTTGTAAATAAGTTTTAATCGCAAAAAAATTAAATCGATTTTTAAATTACTTTAAAAACATAATTTTTAAAAATGCTGATTTTTTAAAAAAGATTTAAAATATTTTAAATTAAATTTTTAAAAATATTTATTATTTTAAAATAATAATTTTGTAAAATTTTTAATTAAATTTTAAAAAAAAAAATATATTTTGAACATTTTAAATCTTTTGAAAAATCTGCGTTTTTCAAAAATTATTTTTATATCTATTTTAAAAAAATTTTATATATTTTGTAAATAAGTTTTAATCGCAAAAAAATTAAATCGATTTTTAAAATACTTTAAAAACATAATTTTTAAAAATGCTGATTTTTTAAAAAAGATTTAAAATATTTTAAAATTAAATTTTTAAAAAATATTGATTATTTTAAAATATTAATTTTGTAAAATTTTTAATTAAATTTTTAAAAAAAAATATATTTTTAATATATTTTAAATCTTTTAAAAAATCTGCGTTTTACAAAAATTATTTTTATATCTATTTTAAAATTTTTTTATATATTTTGTAAATAAGTTTTAATCGCAAAAGAATTAAATCGATTTTTAAATTACTTTAAAAACATAATTTTTAAAAATGCTGATTTTTTAAAAAAGATTTAAAATATTTTAAAATTAAATTTTTAAAAAATATTGATTATTTTAAAATAATAATTTTGTAAAATTTTTAATTAAAGTTTTAAAAAAAAATATATTTTGAACATTTTAAATCTTTTGAAAAATCTGCGTTTTTCAAAAATTATTTTTATATCTATTTTAAAATTTTTTTATATATTTTGTAAATAAGTTTTAATCGCAAAAAAATTAAATCGATTTTTAAATTACTTTAAAAACATTATTTTTAAAAATGCTGATTTTTTAAAAAAGATTTAAAATATTTTAAATTAAATTTTTAAAAAATATTTATTATTTTAAAATATTAATTTTGTAAAATTTTTAATTAAATTTTTAAAAAAAAATATATTTTTAACATATTTTAAATCTTTTAAAATATCTGCGTTTTTCAAAAATTATTTTTATATCTATTTTAATAAAATTTTATATATTTTGAAAATAAGTTTTAATCGCAAAAAAATTAAATCGATTTTTAAAATATTTTAAAAACATAATTTTTAAAAAATATTGATTATTTAAAAAATAATATATTTTAAATTTTTTTAAAAAAATCAGTATTTTTTAAAAATAATGTTTTTAAAGTATTATAAAAATTGATTAAATTTTTTAAAACCAGCTGTAAAATATTTTAATATTAAATTATATATATAGAAATTAAATTTTAAAATGACTTTTGTAAAATTTTGTAAAGTTTTTTAAAAAATTATTTTTTAAATATTTAAACTTTTAAAAATAATATTTATAATTTTTAAATATCTTTTAAATATTATAAAATAAAATTGATTTTTGAAAAATATTGATTATTTTTAAACAATTTTTCAATATTTAAAAAATATTAAAATATATTGATTTTCTTAAACCAGTTTTAAAATATTTTAAAATTAAATTTTTAAAAAATCGAATTTAAAAAATTAATAAAATGAATTTTTGAAAAAATATTGATTTTTTTAAAATTAATAAACATTAAATTGATTTTTCAAAAAATTTTTAAACAGGTTAAAATATTTAAAATTTTTGACATCAAAAATTCAAATTTTTTTTAATGAAAATTTCTAATTTAAAAAATTAATTGGAAAAACATGTGAAATTATCTGAGAAAATAATTACGTCATAATGCGTCCACAATCGGCAATTCTTTGATGAAATTCTGAAAACCGATGAAAAATATTCATTCGGAGAAAATACTGGCGGAATTTGCAAATCTTCAGCCAAATTCGGATATTGATCGGGGAAATGAGCCTTTTCCTTGCGGACATCGGCACCGAGCGCACGCAGATAATACCAATTATCCTGATTGACAAAATCATCCACTAAATATCTGCATTTCAATTTCTAAACTATTTATTTACTTCACTATCAATTGCTGCCGCTCTAATGAAGTCGTCCATTCGCATATTTCTATTACAAATGCTAGTCAATGACATTTGCCTATTTGACATTTGCCTTACTTATATTCGAAATTTTTATTCTTAAAATCCATTTCCTTAGTATTTGCTAAGTGAACTGATACTATATGACTTGGATTACTCTCGAATAAATAATCATTATTTTGCCATTTTTCCACACATTTACCAATATTTAAATTTTGAAAAATTACCGGAACTCGCTGGTGTTGAATTAAATAATTCCTGGTTAAGAACAATCAAAAAATTACTTTTTTAAAATTTTCCTTCATAACATCAATAGATTCTAAATATTTAAAGTTTTCTAAATTTATAATTTCAACTTCTTTCATCGTTTTATTGGAAAATTAAAACACGGATGAAAATAATGTTTTAATAGGTTAAAACTTTTTAAGTTTTTAAAATTAAACTGTGTTTTCTTAACAAATATTATTTAAACAACACCTGATTATTGAAATTGAAAAAACTTAGAATATACATTAAGAATGATTTTTTAAAAATAACCCCAAGTTTAATATTTAGAATTTTGGTATAATCTAATTTAAATACACAAATAATTATATTAGGAAACAAAAATAAAAAAAATTATTTATTATAGTATTAAATATTCGCATTTCAAAATCGAAAATAATAATTTCCATATTAATATTGATGGTGGGTTACAGGGTTTTGATGCTCGTTTTAAACGTCCTTATGTTTACCCTAGTAACGCCATACAAATAGTTTCTAACTACCACTCGGCACCCGTTGCTAAGCAACGTTGGAAATGTGTTCGAGTGGGTGGATTGTCCGCAAAAAGTGAGCACTATTACAATTGCTGTAATTGCTCGGACAATCCCTGGGTCCAACGAGCTGCCGATAGAAGGCCTGTGCTCGATTTCGATTTTTAGGTCCCATAAAAACTTTCAAAACAAATCGATAAATTTGTGCAAAATGCAAAACAATGGTGGGTTACAGGGTTCCGTCCTTTGTTTTAAATTATTCCACGGTTGCCCCGTAACGCCATACAAAAAATGCTAACTGCCACTTGGCACCCGTTGCTAGGCAACGTTGGTAATGTGTTCAAGTGGTGGACTGCCCGCAAAAATTGAGTATCATTAGCTAATACTATAGTTGCTCGGACAATCCTCGGGTTCACGAGCTGTCGATAGAAGACCTGTGCTCGCTTTTAATTATTTGGTCCCCTTGCGTTTAAATTTCTATCGTCTATCCAGCTGTTTTATTGACGTCAGTTTGAGAAGACAAGAATAAGTGGTGGTTTTATTTAATCCTTCACAATGTTATTTTAAAACCTTACTAGTACATAAATGTAATGAGAGATATACTGAAAAACAATATAGTGGACAAGAGTTTATTTATCTAAGAAATGCATTGATTGGAGAGTCGAGCGGCTCGGCGCTTAGCCCGTTCCTTGCGACCAGGTCGTCGACTAGATGTTGAGGGAATTGTTGGAGTGGGGGTTTCGACAGGGGTTGGCATTGTGGATGGGGTCGGATTCACTTCTCGGTATGCTAGTTGAGCCGGGGCGAAAACTAGACGGTAGGTCACCGCTGCCCCCTCTTGACTGGCGGACAACGCTACCTCTAGCCCCCTGATCTGGGTCTTCAGGCTTGTCACCAATTGTCTTTCTTCGGCCCACCCCTTCTGGGCCGCGGCTAACTTTTGATACAGTGGCTTGACCCTCGTGGGGTTTACCCATGTCGCCTTGAGTTGTTGCATTTCCCGGACCATATGTATGAGTTGACCGTGAAGATCCTTGTTTGTCTGTCGTGCTCGGGTTAATTCGTTTTGTAATAACTTTACGGGATCCATTTCTAAAATAGTAAGGGTGAATTGGATGACGACTAATACAAATATGAGCAGTTTTACTTAAACCATTTTTGAAAATGAAAGTTATGATAATGATAAAAAGACGAGACAGAAAAACTTTGTTTTTTGAATTCGATCACAATGTCACTATAGCAATAATAAATGCCCAAATCAATAGAGTTTACTCCTCCGCGAAGAATCGTTTGATCCCTTCTTCCGGAGCGTATCCGGGACCACGAATACCGGCCGCTTGAGGTTTCGGATCGGTCTCGGAGAAGGCGGGTAGTTGTCAGCCAGTCGTCCTGCCGCTATGTCATCTTTGACATTGGCCAGGTAGGTGGGGCCCATGCCACATCAGCCTCGATTTGTCGCTGATGCTGTAGAAGGCCTTCCAGAAGCTCTTGGGCCTGCATCAAAATATCTCGTGACGGATTGGGTTCGTCCGCCGTCTTCCGAAATCGCTTCATGAACTCCTCCGGCGATATTTCCTCCGATTGGTTATCTGTAGGCACCTCAGGATATCGCTCCTGGTATGTCCGACTCCAGGCCTGCCTCCATTGTTCCACAGTGTGAGCGGCATATCAATCATGGTTCTCGTATGTTCTAAATAGAAAATATATTTTTACTCAACCTTTCTCCTTCTATTTTGGTGGGGACGGTAGTTTAATAGTTCGCCAAAAAAATGAAATCGCTCTCGTCTTGTACAAGAGAACTCGCTAGCTTGATTTAACTACGTTACGATTCACGGGTGGCTGGACCCATTTTGTGAGCACGGTATTTGGTAATGCGGCTATTCTCGTGTCGTAAGAATGCGTTGGGCCAAAAGTGTTTTGCGGCTCAGTGAAAGAATATGTTATTACATTTACGACTGTGTCTGTCTTCTATGGGCTGGTCTATTAACGGCATAAAATTTATATATGTATCAGTTAATTCAATAGGTACAATAATTCTATAACGTCAACCTAAAGTATTTTTAATGCAAACAAAATAAAATGAACTATTTATCGAGATATTTCCTAAGTGATTATTACATTTGGGCTTTAGCTTCTCGTCGAAATCGTTTGCGGAATTCATAGTTGGCAAATTGCGAAACGGAAAACGAAGTGATTCGATTATCGACGGTGATTTGGCGAATCTCAGTCAGGCGACAGGAACTAGATGTCAATTTCGGTTCAACTATCAAGGTGAGTTGCCGGATGTGCCAATGATTTGTTTAATTTCGTCATGCTATTCATTTTCTAGTATGTTTATTTTAAGCGGATAAATTTGTTTATCCGGTCAGTTCACAGCTATTGTGGTCATTTTATGAATTCTCGTATGATCATGAACTTTTCAAGTAGGTGAAATATTTATTATGCTTGATTATCATCGAATTTTGTCGTTTAAGGATCACTAGCTATATGTATGGTGGGTTGCAATTTGGAATTTTCGTGTCATGAGCACTGTGTTCTGGGATCTCTCTCAACGTTCATTGGGGAAAGCAGATCATCTGGTCACCATGGTTAAAACAAAATCAGTGGTAAGTATTTCTCATTGTTAGGTTCTGCATAGCTAGTTATTAATCGTTTTATTTTTAGGGTTCAGTTTTATTGACACATATTTATTGGGTGATTTCCAAATGCCACTCTGTTAATGCTGGATTCGACGCAGTTCTTATGATCGCTCTGTTCCACTATCCGACAATGATTTTAATGTTTTACGTGAGGAATTATAGTCGTTTCATTTGCTGATTTTTATTTTTATCAATTTTGTTAATAAATCTCTTTGATTATTTGGTTTCGAAGTAGTTAATCGTAGTAAATTTTGTCTATGGCTGATCTAATAATATAGATGTTTTGTTTGGATAATTTTGGTCACCCATTTTATTCGATCCATGTCTCTATTCCATGATCAACAAGTCAAAGTCCTCTTTTTCACTTCGTGGATTTGTTGGATTTATTGAAATATGAATTTTCTATTACTCAAGAGAAATTGGACGTTCATCGATGGATTACTTGGTTACACTCATAATTTTCTGTACGTCCCTCCACGATCTTACGATAATCGCGGCTTCACATGGATTGATTTTAGTTCTGAAGTTATATCAAGGAGGACTTTGTCTGTTGATCAAGAAATTGATTCGATTTAGTAATTATTTTGTTTAATACGATACGTCTAATTAACATTTTGGTAATTCAAAATTTTTATAAGCTGCTTATTTTATTTATTTTTCGGTATACATACTTTATAAACTACTTATCTGGTTCGAATACATTGTCATTATGGTAAAATAAGTTAATGAGTTAGATCTCCCTTACATTAAGCAATAATTATCTATTAAATGAATACTTAGTTTAATAATTTAATGAGTCAAATTTCTTTACATAATCAATTGAAATCAGTAATTCTTTATTACTTTACGGTACAATACTTTACTTTAAATGATTAAAATTAAAATCAGTGAATTATTTATTAAATGAATACTTAATTTACGGTATAATACTTTAATGAGTTAAATTTCTTTACATTAATCAATTAAAATCAATGAATTATTTATTAAATGATTTCTATCAATTTATTTGACTCGTAAATTTAATTTAATTTGAAATAGTCATTTTAATTTGTTATAGCAACGATTTCCATTTAATTTAATCCCAGTTCCATTCCCCTTTAATAGGCCTTAAACGCATATTGTGTTTACATTATATTTACTGAGTGCCCACTGGACTACTCGGTGTGATGAGTTTTAGCCGTGTGTAGAAGAATTTAGGTCGATTTTATAGAAAGGAGAAACGAGGAAGCAGTCAGAGACTTCTTCCTTATTTCTCGCTTCAGCTATAGGGATAATATTGACGTTCCAACCCTGCGTTCCGCACGCCGGGTCTTCACGGGCACAGATCATTGGCGATATTCCACGCACTTACACGAATCTGATTTGTATGTAGATTTTATTTACTTGCATTGGGTGTCGGCTGTGGGCCTGAAAAATTTCGAAATCTTTTTAAAAACATATAAAATAAGTTATATATATTCATAATATTTATTAATTATAAGACAAAAATAACAAGTTACCATTCCAATTCATAAAAATAGCATAAATTCATGTATCATACAATAAACCAAATGCCTCTCTTCCCACGCCGACGTCCGAGCAGAGCTCTACAGAGATGCAAGGTACGGGGCGTGGAAAGAGGGTTCCAAAATCAATGATCCTCACCTAAAATTCTGAAAATTCAAAAACACTGATCTCAAATAGATTTAAAGTATTTAAACAAGATTCAAATAATTTGAAATGTTCGAAACACGGTGTGTTTTTCAAAAATGGTTAACTTTAATGTGAAAATGGATCAGTATATATACCTAAATTTTTGGTGTGTAAAATTTGATGTAGTAAAACAAAATTCGACCTTGTTCTTTTCTAGCAAATTCTATTATTTATTTTTATTATTTTTTGATTTATTTTTAATTTTTCATTTAGAATTTTATTGGATTATTGCTAATTCAATTTTTTCGATTTAGATTTCATTTTAATGAACTTTAATTGATTTTTCCAATTTCGTCGAATTTGTTGTGTTTTCTTGTTGTGTTTGTGTAGATATCGTGCGAATCTTGGTGCATTTTGTTATTATTTTAATTTTATTTTTATGTTTATTATTTTATATTTAATTCTTTTATTTCTCAGGTTTTATATGGTTTAATTGGTGTTTTGGGGTTTATTTGAATTGCGTGTTGTATTTGCGTGTGTGTTTCTGATCCATTTAAACATTTTGAAGGCCGTTTACGTTCTGGCCCAACATAAAACACTCGGGGGTCCGTAAAATTGCGACCCGCAATTTCAATTGGTTTCAAACTACTACATACGGTTCCGTTTTCAATATTCACATTCATAAAAAGTTTTTATGGTACGGTTAAATCATCAAGGCAAAGATGGACTTAAGGTCTTACTACGATACATAATCAAATAAAATCAGATAGTTCAGTTTTTTTAATATCAGTGCAAGTTTTGTAATATCAGTTCAAATCACTGTTGATCAGTACGAGTTAATCAGTTCAAATCAATATCAGTTCAAATCACTATAGATCAATATGAGTTAGTAAATTCAGTTCGAATTAATGTAAATCAGTTCGAGTTAGGAGAATCAGTTCGAACTCAGTTACTGTAACTCAGTTGTATTTGTTTTCGAATGAATCGCTGACGGCTTGAGTTTCGCTTTCAAGCTGGGCTGATTTGGAAGGGTGATTGATGGAAATCTGCGAGAGTCTTGTTGTTTCGTTAGTTTTGGTAATTTTCCGAATTTGGGTGAACATTCTTCTGACCTTTTGAATTTGGGTATTTTGCCTTTGTTTGTTTTTTATTAGGCCAATGATGAGACAGGATATTAGGAGTATCATGTTAGAAGTTATACTAATCGGTAGTATAAGTTTGATTGATAGACTTGTTGTACTGGGTTCATTTTTCTGTCCCACTTGTTTTCCTGGTTGTTTTTTTAATTGATAGGACGATCTTTTGAATTTCTTGGATTGGTTTATTTTTGGGGATTTGCTTTGGCTGTTCTTTGAATTTGTCTGATGATATTTTCTAGGGTTTTCTTTATCTCTCGGTTCTCATTTTTTATATTGGCTATCTCTTCATTATTTTTCAGTAGGGTTTGTACCATTATTTGGGTTCTTTCGATATTTTGTTTTATCTCGTCCTTGTTTTCTTTTGTGGGGCATTGTATACATTGGAGGTTTATTTGTTGACATTCTTCATTATCGGGATTGCTACAAATTTCTTTGAAATCGGCACAGGTGCTGTCCTCTCTTCTGAAGGGTTGGGATTTCTCGCATTTTTCTAATGGGTTTTCAGTATTACACTTTCTCATCATTATCATCATTATCATTGTGATCCATAACGTTGGGTTCATGGTTTTCATTTCTAATATATATCAATCAATTTTCACGTCTATTTACAATTTTATTCAACTATATACAGTGGAGTTTAGCCCTTTTTACTCTTTCTCTTTTTCTGGGGTTGAGTGTCTCTCGCACTCTTCTTTAATTTTATTTTCTGAAAATCTCATTATCAGGACTTGGGCTTTTATTAATCGCTCGGTTAATTTTGGGAGTTCTTTTAATCGTTCTTTGCCTTCTTTGATTATTCTTTGTTGATTATGAATTTTCATTTGAAGATTTCTTTCTTTTGTTTGTTTTCTCTTGAGTTGACGTTTATAATTGACCCGCTTGGTTGTTTGTTTTTCCAGCTTTCGTCTCGCTTCCTGAAGCTGTTCGGTTAATGTTTTAATTTCGTCCTGAGCTTGTTGGTGACTTTCTTTTATTTCTCTGGCTTTTCTACAACTGTCTTCTAGTTGTAGCACGTATCTCTGTTCGCTTTTTCTGCTGTCTCGCATTCGTTCTGCTTCGGTTTTCCAATAGTCTTCCAGGATTACACGGGTTTTTATTTCAGCTAATTCTCGTCTCAATCGTTCATTTTCTCTCTTTTGATCTCTGTTTTCTCCCATGCTAGATGTTAGTTTTCGTTTTATCATATTGGTTAGTTGTTTAGATTGTATTAACTGATGATTTATCCGGGCGATTTCTGATTCTTGCTCCTCCACTAATTCTTGCCATTCTTTTCTTTCGGCTCTCCATCTTTTACTGTAATATCTCAGTGGGTCTTGCTCGATTGGTTCTACCAATTGAATTGGGCTTGGTACGTATTCTCCGTCTTCTAGATTCATTCGGATTTCTATTTCATTTGGATTCATACTAAATATACATCGATTACAAAAATTTTTGTTTTTTATCATTTTATTATTTTCACTATTTTTACACTTTTTACAATTTTTCCTATTTAGCTTTATATTGCCGCTTCGTCCGTCTCCCCCGAATCCTTCATCGGGTTCGGCGGTTACTTGGGTTGGTATCTCAGTTGGGTATAACGGCATAAGCAGGATTGGTGGTCGGCTCTGCAAGGTATTTATTTCTGCACGCAAGGCGCTTGATATTTGTATCTCTTCGTCTAAGAGATAGGCAAGATATTCTGTATTTTCCGTTAGTTCTTCCACTTGCGTTTCCAATCGATGCGTATTTTCCAAAGCTTTTAACTTTTCAATCTCTTTTCTCAGATTCTGTTCATTTTCCTCATATCCTTGCTTTATTGCTTTTATCTCTGCTTCAACTTGTTCTTTCAACTGCTCGTTGACTTCGTGTTGATGTCTCAACTGGATCTCTTTGAATACTGCAACTCCTCGGTGTCCGTTCACCTCCTGTTGGAGTTCTGTTATCCTCTCGTTTAGTTGTTGGTTTTGTCGTCTTTCATCCGTTTGTTCGTGTAGGGTTTCCGTTATCTTTTGATTTAGCTGATCAATCCATTTTCTGAGGTCCTTGTCGGTTTTCCTGAGCCTTCTTATTGTGTTTTGTCTGGCTCGTTCATGGTATTCCATTGTTTGGATTTCTTCGTTCAGTTCCTCGATTGTTTCTTTCTGTGCTTCGACTTGTTCCCATAGTTCCCAATCTTCCATATTCAATATCTTTTGGGTAACAGTCTTATCTCTTTCTTGGCTTCTTGGTACTGGTTCTTCCATCTTCTTGCTTCCGATTTGATCCACTTTTCTTTGTCTTCCGTTTTTATTTGTTGTATTTGTCTCTGTTTAAGAGTCTTTTCTTGTTCTACTAGCATCTCCTTCATTCTCGTTTGTTGCCATACTATTTCGTGGTCTTGTTTTTGTATATGTTCCCATTGTGTCGCATTCTCTATTTTCGACAATCTATACTTGTCCTTCCACTTTCTCGCTTCTCCTGTTGCTTGGATTACCATTCTTTCCTGTCTATCGTCTCTGGGCTCTCTAATTTTCTTTGATGGTTTTGGCCCTTGATTTCTCAGCTTGTTGACTTCCTCTTTCGCATTTTTCCATTTGGTTCATAAGCTCTTGTTCGGTCCTCCTCTTCGGCTATTTGTTGAATATAATGTCTGATCCGTGCTTCCCAATCATTCCTTGCACGCTCCTTCTCTCCGTACCACTTCGCTTTCCAGTGAAGTGCTTGCCGTTTTGCCCATTCTTTGGCTTGCTCCAAATGGGTTCTCTTTGTTTTCTCTATTCGATATTGGGTGCTAATTTGCCCAATTTCTTCCTGCATTTGTTGTATAATCTTTATCGTTTCTTCTCCTTCTTCTCGTACCTCTGCTTCTTTATCTTTTATCACTTCTCTCAATCTTTCTATTTCACTTTGTTGATCCTGCTTCTCTTGCTCCAACATTCTGATCTCCTTTCTTTGGTTTATGATTCTGGTTTGGTTCTGCATAGATTCTTTCATCATTTCCTCTTCTCGCTCTTGGTACGTTTTCTCTTTTCCTTCTGGGTAGGTTACTTTTTGTTCTAGTTGTTTTTCCCACTTTTCTTTCATCATTTTCGTTTTTAGAGTTTCTTGCACTAATTCCTCTTCTACGATTAGTAGCATTTCTTTTAATTGTAACGTTCTTTGTCTCCATAATTCTACTTCTTCACTTGTTACTTTTATTGACTCTGGTTGATCTTTGACTGCTGGTTTTGACTCTTCAGCCTCTTTCACAACTTCTTGTGTCTCGTTTAGATTCATAATTGTTTTCTAAATATTAATAACCGATTATTCTCTCTTTTCAATCATTTCAAAATTTTATCATAATTTACATCGTCTCGTATTTTTTTTTTTTTTTTTTTTGAGTTTTTATAATTTTTGTTTTTACGTTTATCTTTATTTACACTTTCTATACATTGCTTTCATTTTTAACTACTGATCAGCGAAACGGAATCCTTTGATCCGCCCGTTGATCGGCTTTCTACATACTGGACATATATCGACTTTTAACCCACATGCTTCACATGTGACCATATGTCCACAGGGAGTATAAATTATTTCGACATGTTTCTGCCAACATGTCACACATTGATACTGCTCCAAAATAGCTTCTTTTATCATTGATTTGTCTCGATTCTCTTTTGGTTTCTCTTGATATCGTTTGACTGCTCGGATTATTGCTTGTGTCGAGTCGTACCATTCTAAATTATTAGCTAATCTTTCCTGGATTATTTTCCTCATTTTTTGAGTATCTACTCCTGATAATAGCATTATGGTTCTCGTTTTTGGTTGATCCAAAATATCTTCCACTTGCTGGTTTGTAATTATTATTTCAATATTCTTTGACTCTTTTTCTTGTTTATACATACACTTTCCTTTATGCTTTAGTTTTTGTGACGTTCTGATCTGGTATTGGCTGTTGTCTTTTACATCCTTCGCACATTATTCCTCTGGCTGTTTGGCAATATCCTTGACTCGCAAATTCTGCTGCTCTTGGATTTCCTTTGAAAGTTTTGATTCTCTCTTCGAATGTTCTATTTATAGTCTCCTTTTCCCCGATTAGTTCTGCTGGATCTTCGAAATTCTTTATTATCGTTACCTTTTTCTCACCTCCCTTTTCATCTTTGTCTAATTCCGACTGTCGAAGTCCTTCTAGTCTGTTCATCGCTTGGTTTCTGACGTCAATATTAATTCTAAATGGACAGGTTGAAAATTTCCTCAGGTGTTCTCGTTTTGCTGTTTCTCCTTTCTCCCAGTGTGATAGTCTTCCTTGACAATAAATACAGGTAACTTCATCTGGTAATTCGGGGGTTCCTGAGAAAAAGAATCCTTGTGCTGCCATCTCTTTACTCTGTCGGTCGGTAAATACCTTATTATCTTTGAACGTTAAATATCTCTGTTCCTCTTTTCTCAGCTCTTCGTATCTTACTCTTCTCTGTGAGTAAATTACTTTCCTCATTTTCCATGGTCGTCCGGTTGTGTCGAAACTGGTATAGTGCTGAATTGCGATTGCTAAGGTTTTGATTTTTTCCTCTTCCTCTGGTTTTTTCCATAGTCTCGTCCATATCGAATCTGGTCCTTCTCTCATCTGTATTGTTATCTCTTCGCTGGTTCCGCTTGCCATCTAAATATCGTCATTATTTTTGAATTTTTGTTTTCTGATTTTTCTGGTTATTTGTAATTTTTTGATTTTTTATTTGATTTTTTAATATATTTTATTTACATTTATTTACACTTTCTTTCTCTCTTTACAACGTCTTATCCGGCTTTTCTACTTCTAATTTTATATACAGATTATCTTCTCGCAAGAATCCTTCTCCTCTCAATCGTTGTTGTGGATAGAAACGTGGTGTCCCAATCGCTGTATTCCAGTCGGTTGTTGGTCTTCCCATCTGTGGTTCATTCCCTGTTCTGATTGGGTTGCGGTAATCCTCATATCCTTTCATTGTTAATATCATGTTTTGTTTAAAAGGCCATGCTAATAGCTCATCGTAATCTCCTTTTCCTACTCTGATGAAGACACTGATGTGGGTGCCTGTTGCATTCCCATCTCCATTTGGATATAGTCTAATGCCCAATTTGTATCCATTTTCTCAACTGTAGATTGGTGGGCTGTCTAAAATTCTTTGTGTTCCATCTTTTGCTCTCTGAAGCTTTTCTGCGAATTCGGTTATTTTCCATATAAATGGTGCTGTAAGATATTTTCTGGCTACAGAGCTGTTGGTTTCTAATTCTTTTAGGCTGTTGGTTATCTGTTGCATTTTCTTTTCCATTTCGGCCATTTGCTTGAGTGTGTCTCCTTGGCTTCTCTCGAAATTCTTTCTGGATTCTAATATTTCTCTTATTAGTGCCTTTTGTGTATCATTTTCTGTTTTTAGGCTTTTTACTTCCCATGCCAACATTCCTATCGTTTTCATCATAATTTCGGTGTGCTCGATACTATTTTCTATCATGTGCTTTTGCATTTCCGCCACGGGTAGTTGTGTTTGGCAATTGAATAATTCTAATGGACATTTGACTGGTTTGCCGCTACATTCGTTCCAATGTTCTTTTAATTTGACTTTATCTTTCCTGTCGCAGTTATTTTCGCATATCCCTTCGTATAGATCACATATTTGTTCCTCTTTTGGATTTCGATGTTCCATTTCTATTTTTATCCATTCGTCGATGACTCCACAGAATTCGCATCTCTCCTCTCTCTTGATGCACACTTTGTGATGTTCTTTCATAGTCTTTTTCGTTGTGATGGTTTGACATTTTTCGCATAGTATCTCGTTATATTCGCATTCATTTGTGTGACTTTCGGCTTCCTTCATAAGTCCTTCCCATTCGCATTCTTTTACTTGGCATTGGACTAATAGATTATTGATCTCTTTGTTGGTGGCTTTATCCATTGTTGTAGGATCTTCATCTCTTTCAAACGTTTCGTCGCATCCAGGGCATTTTATTGTTTGTGTTTCTATCACTTCTATCGTACAATCTGTGCATATTCTACATCCGCATTTCGTCTGTCTTGCTCCAATCAGTAATTCTTTACATTTACAACATTTTAGTCTTTCTTTGATATCGTTCACCACTCTAATTTTGTTTTTCATTATTCGTCTCGTAGTTTCTGATAGATTCTCGCTTCCTCTGATAATTGTCTGCATATCTACAAAAATTTTCTGATTACTCGACGTTGCTTTGCTTCTATCGTTTTATTTTTACATATTTACAAGGTACGCTTTATTTTTACTCCACTGTTGAATCCGGTTCAGGGGTGAATTCTGGCATTGATGCTATCCATTCCACCCAACTTGCTGGATCTACGTGCTGTTGATTATTACGTAGTCTTCTAATTTCGTCAGCTTGCCATCTAACTTGATCTGTTAATTGTTCATTTATTCTCTGCAATTGTAGTATAGTTCTTTGTTGCTCTTCTAGTCTTATGGCTTGTTGTAGACCTCTGTTTACGCTTTCCGTTAATACTAGATGAGTATTTGTCCACTGAGTTTGCGCATTGTTCGTTATTAGTGTCATTAATTCACATTGTCGTCTCCACGTTGCCTCGACTCCTTGATCTTGGTATATTCCTTGATTTAATTCTACAATTTCTATAGGTACATTGGCAGCTGCTGGTTGTTGTATTACTTCTACGAATGGTGGTATTCTAACTTGATTTTGTTGATTTGCATTATTCGGATTCATCTGTTGGTTATAATACATCATTAATTCATCGCATTCATTTCTGTTTGCTTACTATTTCTAACACATTTTGTACAATATTTATATATACGTGCATACTATTACTACTATTATACTACATAATATTTTACACTATATACAACGTCTTTTCTCGTTTTACACCATCGTCTCTGGAGACTCTATACGCAATGTTCGTATATCCCCATATTTCTCATTCATTATCTGGTATACATCAGATTCGTTTGACCATTGTTGTGCTTCGATAATGGGTGGTTCTTTTAACCAGAGTCCGCTTGTACTGGAATTTCTTATGATTTCATATTCCTCGTTTTTTCTGCATCGTATTGTCCTAATTCGATATCGTAATTGAATTTCTACTGCTGGCCATAATCTTCTCTTCGCTGGCTTCTTTCTGCATTTGGTAGTTCTTGCTAGTTGAATTATTATCAGCATTACTACGCTGCTTACTATTGCTGTTGTTATCCAAATCATTTTTATTATATAGCTCGTTTCCTTAGGCTGCATAGTTGTATTTTCTCTTGCATTGGTTGTTTCCATTATGCCTTCTTTCGGTTGCACATTTTTAAGTGCTTTCTGGAGTTGTAATGCTTCGTGGATTGAAAGGTGGCTGTCGTCCATGATCATTCCTTTTTTCCATGTTTCGTTTCTTGGTTTTCTCTCAGATTGTTTTATTATATGTTGATCTGTTGCATTTGACTTGGGCGGTTTCCTTGTTATTGTTCTCCAATGTTCGTGAGTTCCCTTTTGGATATTTATTACGTATTTTCCCAGTTTTCTTTTTGTTGGGATTCGATACTTTTGATTCGTTATAGTTTTGCTTGTTTCGCATTGGATTCTTTTGTTTACTGGTTCGTTTCTTTTAGGTTCGTATACGCAGATTTTCGTGATGGGTTTTTCACCTGTGTTTTCAATTAATATTTCCTCTTCGTTTGCCGCATTCGATTCTATGGTTATTATTACTGCTTTACTTTCTCTGATCTGGCGTTGATACGGTTCCTCTTTTGTTTCTTTTTCCGGACGTTTTGTCGTAATTGCTTCTAGTAACTTTCTTGTTATTGATTTCCAGTAATCATCTCTTCCTTTCTGAACGTGCACTATGTACTTTCCACGCTTTCTTTTAGTTGGAATACGGTATTTTTGGTTTTCATATCCTCGTTTGATTGACATTTGATTCTTTCGTTCATCGTTCCGTTCTTTTTAGTTTCAAATACACAGACTTTTGTAATGGGTTCCTTGCCCATATTTTCAACTATTATCTCTTCTCCACTCTTTGGGTTTGATTCCACTTTTATTATTATTCCTTTATTTTCTCGTGCTCGACGTTGATAAGGCTCTTCTTTTGGTGTTGTGAATTTCAATCCCAGAGTTTTGGCTAATGTGCAGGTTATTATTATATCATTGTTGGCACATATTATATATTCCGCATTTCCTTCTAGGCTATCCCATTCACATTTCTTTCCTGCTTTCATATTCATTTTCCAACAATCGATAATTTTATTTTGTATACATACCTGTTCAATGGTTTCCATTCCTCTGTTTATTATTCGTAATTTGCCTATCCCTGGTTTTACTTGGATTTTTACGTTTCTATCTTTTGTAGCATCTCTACATACATCTTTGGTGGTTTGACATGATGATGAGTTTTCGGATCGTATTTCCATCTTTCCTGGTTTTCCTATGGAATCGAATTGGCAACTTATGCTTATATTCATTGTCAATTGTAAGCATATTCCTTTACTTCCGATTCCTTTCTCATTTATTGTTCGTATTCTGAACGATTTTATTTCCTTCGTGATGTTTTCATCAGCTTCTGTTAACTTGATGGACGTAATCAATATCATTATTTTTTGTAGCAGGGTCGGTCGGTTTTGATTTTTCCTTTGTTGTGGTGACATCATCCCTTTGTTTCGTTTTCCTTCGTTATTGCTGTTGCTTGTTTTTTGACGTTCCTTGTTAGATGATTCCTTTTTCTCTTGTTGTTTGGATTTATTTTCGTCTCTAGTATTTTGATCATCCTGGTTTTTGCTGCTGTCACCCCCTTCTTCATCATTATTATTATCTCCATCCGGGGTTCCCTTTGAAATGTCGTCCTCGACATTTATTATTTCAATTATTTCCTCGTATACTTTTATTATTCTCGCTTTTATATCGTCCATTTCTTTTATTTCTTGTTTACTCGCTTGAAATCTTATTTGCTTTCGATGCCATCTATGTATTATCATTAATAGTTGTTCCTTTCTATCTCCGATTCGTATTGCTTCTTTTGGATGATTGGTGAATTTCAGTCCTTCCCATTTCAACATTGCTTTTATCGTCTTTGGGAATGGATAGTGAGCATATATTGTTTCTTTTAATAGAACGTTTCTGTTTCTTACCATATAGTTTAAATCGAATACTTTAAGTGGTGCACCCTCGTAGGTCCATTTCATCAGATTGGCTGTTGCTTCGTCTTGTTTGGCGTCGATAGCTTCCCATAGTGTTTGGATTGTTTTACCCATTATTTCTCTCTCTCTGATTGTTGCATTACTGATTATAAATTTTATTGCGCTTGCCTGTCTTGATTTTAGTGCATAGTGTAGTACATTATTCTCTCCATTATCTTTCTCTTTGAACGATGATCCGGTTTTTAGTAATTCTCTCAGGACTGTTGTAGAAGCATCTGCTGCAACTGTGAACATTAGTGGTGTTTGTCCTTCTTCATTTGGTATATTTGAGGTGTGTCCGCATTTCTGCATAAATTGAATTATATCCATTATTCGTTGAGTGTTTCTATGCTGTACTGCAATATGTAAAGGTACATTTCCTTCTACATCTGCCATAGTGAATATCATGGGTATACTTTCTTTGATACGATCCATTTCTGGTGGACTTCTAGCTCCTTTGGCATAATCCACGGCGATTTTCCCTGCTTTGTTTACTATTCTCATCCATCCTTTTCCTTCGACCCATTCTGGCATTATTTCTCTGATGGCTTTTACTATTATATCCATCTTATCTACATTGTCTTGGGTCGCGTTTAGAGTTATTTTGGATTCATCTGGTTTAGGTTCTTCCACAGTTTTATTTGCTGTCGCTTCTATCTTTCGACTCATTGTTAGTCCGTTTATACTCAGTTGTTGAGTTTGTGATCTGGTTTGCATACCTCGATTTTCTGGTTCTCTTGTTATTGTTCTAGGTATCGCTTTACATCTGCTTACGTTTACGTAAATAGGTCTGGTGAGTGGATTGTTGACCAATTTAACTCGGGCGTTATTCTCGTTTACATACATTATCTCGTATGGTCCTTTACCACATCTTTGTAGTTTTCTGGCTACTCCTGGGATAATTTCTGGCGTTGCGATTATTACCCAGTCTCCGATCTGAAAGTTATGCTCGCGTACGTCTCGCTTTTTATCATGTAATTCTTTATAACTTTCTTGATTAAATCTAATATTCATACCTGCCGTTTTCCAGATCTCTTGCATTCGCTCTTTGAATCCTGTTACATAATCATCAATTTCCATATACTGTGATATTGGTGGTTGATATTCTAAGTCTATCGGCATGTTACATTCTCTGCCGTACATTAATTTGAATGGACTCATTTTTGTTGCTGAATGTATTGACATCCTATAGGCCATAAGGCATAGATTTATATATCTATCCCAATCTTTTTGGTGTCTGCTTACGTAGTTTGACATCATTTCAATTAATATGCCGTTGAATCGTTCGGTTTGACCATTTGTTTGTGGATGGTAAGGCGATGTTCTCAATTTCGCAATTCTGAAGTAGTTCGTTACTTCTTCTATGATTTCGCTCATAAAGTTGGTTCCTTGATCAGTTAGAATCTGTTTAGGTGTTCCGTATCTACAGCATATTTCCTCTACTAGGATTCTCGCTATTGTTCTGGCTTTTTGATCTGGTATTGCGAATGCTTCCGGGAATTTTGATAAATAGTCTGTCACTACTAATATATAGATATTTCCATCGTTAGTTTCTGGTAGTGGTCCTACTACATCCATTGCGATCATTGTCATTGGTTCTGGTGGAATTGGCATTGGTTTTAATGGTGCCTTTAGTTTACTTCCTGTACTTTTTCTGGTTGCGCATATCAAACAATTCTTTATCCATCCTTTCACGTCTTCTCCGATATTTGGCCAGTAATATTTTTGACGCAGTCTTGCTTCCGTCTTTTTTGCTGACATGTGTCCTCCAAGCTTTCCGTCGTGGTATTGCATCAATACTTCTTTTCGTCTACTCTCTGGTAAACACATGAGTCGTTTCTCACCATCCATTAATAATAACCATCCCTTCTCTATGGTATATCGATGTCTGTGTTTTTCCATATGCTCTTTTAATTTACTGTGGTTGTCGAAGATTTTCATATCGTTAGTTTCTATAAATTCGATTATTGTCTTTAATTCCTCGTCTTCTTTCTGTTCGTTTTTCAGTTTTGTGAAATCTATATCTTCTGCGATGATCATGCATATTCGTCTTACATCATGATCCATCAGTTCCTCAAATACGAATCTTGACATACAGTCTGCGTTGGCATTTGCTTTTCCTGATTTGAATTTTATATACGGCGAGTATTCTTGTAGCTGCATCGCCCATCTCATTAATCTGCTCGAGGCTTCTTTGTGTTGGCCTAGCCATACCAATGGTTGATGATCTGTAGTGATATATATCTCGTGACCCCATAATAAATATTTGAAGTGTTTAATAGCTTGAATTATTGCTAGTGCCTCTCTTTCAGTCACAGAGTAATTCTTTTCATGTTTCTTGAATGTTCGACTGTAATATCCAATAACTCGTTCTCTTTTCTCGTCATCCCATTGTCCTAGGACTGCTCCAGATGCATATCCACTTGCGTCTGTTGCTAACAAAAACGGTTTCTTAAAATCTGGGTGTACGAGTATTGGTGCTGATATCAGTTTATCTCTGAGTGTTTCAAAGGCTGTTTGTTGTTCCTTTTCCCATATGAACGGGGTATCTTTTTTGGTAATTTCTTGTATTGGTTTTGCGATGGTTGCATAACTCTTGATGAACTTTCGGTAGTATCCACATAAGCCTAAGAATTCTTGCACTTGCGTGACTGTTTTTGGTACTGGGCAATTCTTTATCTTTTCGATGTTTCTTGGATCTGGTTCTTTGCCTTTTGCCGACACAATATGTCCCAAGAAGGTAACTTTTTCCTTTGCCCAATCACATTTTGATGGTTTCAATTTTAATTTCCATTGTCTTAGTCGAACGAATACATTACGGATATCTTTTAAATGTTGCTCGAAGGTGCTAGAATAAATTAACAAATCATCAATATATACCATACACTGTTTGATGCCGTGAGTTACAAAGTTCATACATCTCTGAAATGAAGCTGGTGCGTTAGTTAGTCCGAAAGGCATTTTCTTGAATTGGTATAGATCTTTTCCAATTGTAAAGGCAGTTTCTCTCTGCCTCCTCTTTGACCTTTATCTGCCAATAACCACTTTTTAAATCTAGCGATGTAAAATAAGCTGCTCCGTGTAACGTTTGTAACATTTCATTTATGTCTGGTAACGGATATGTATCCCGTTTTGTTACCGCGTTGAGTCGTCGATAATCTATACAGAACCGTTGTGTTCCGTCTTTTTTCTTTACCATGACCACTGGGAATTGCCATGGCGAGCAACTTGGTTCGATCACTCCTGCGTCTAACATCTTTTGAACTTCTTTTTCTGCTTCTGATTTTTGAGCTTCTGCCAATCGATATGGCCGTAGTGTTATTGGGGTATCATCTGTTAATGGTATCGTATGTTGCGTTACATCGCTTGTACCGAGATCTAAGTCAGATGCTGCAAATATATCTTTAAATTCCATTAGCAGTTTTTGTAGTTGTTCTTTCTCGTTTTCGTTTAGTAGCTGACTGTCGATTGTCCATAATTCTTCCTCATTTCCTTCAGTTTTTGTTGTTGGAAGTTCGATATCCATCATCGGTGTTAGTTTCCCCAATCTTTCGTTTTCGTAAATGACTTTGTCTTCCTCATCAAAATTAGTAATGTTGATTGGAATTTCATTGTTATCGTTTACGTACACTATCTCTCTGGCTAATGGCAGTTCTTTCTTTTTCTCAAATTTGTGATTAGGTTCGAAAATCATTTCTCCTCTGGTTTCTTCATTCACTTTTACGTAACAAATCATTTGTGTGCGCCCTGGCACTACTATTTTCTCTGAACATCTCACTTCTGATTTCAACATACATATTCGTCCAGTTTTATCTCTCAGCTCCATCGATCCTAGATCTATTATTATCTCCTTTAACAATTCTGGCATGAGATCCGTTCCAATTATACAATCTGCACTCAATCTCCTGATGACTGCTAAATACGTGTTGATTTTTACATTTTTATATTCTATTATCGACCATATTTTTCCGATGACTGCTACTGATTCTTTGCTGCAGGTTATCACATCCATGTTAGCTTCTTCTATACATGGCCATAATCTTCCTGGTATTTTATCCATTTTTATTGCTGAGATGTTTGCTCCCGTATCAATCATTGCTTTTATTTCTACTCCATTTATCTCTATGGGTACCGTTAATGTTGGTCCAGCTAATGTTTGTAACATAGCTATGGTTCGAGTTTCTGGATCTTGATCCACACTTCTCGATCTTTGGCTGGTTCTTGGTACTAAGTCTGCCCAATTTGGTTCGTATGGTACTGGATAAATATTTCGTAATGTTGTTGGTCTTGGTATCGGTACGTTTCGTTCTACTGATTTTGTTGTTTTCTTTAGACATTCATATACTGGTGGTGGATGATTGAAATGTCCACTATGTCTTGTCTTTCGATTTTCCCATTGTTTGAGTTGTTCTTGAGTTAGCATCTGTGTTCCTCCTTGGTTTTCGTCGTTGTCGCTGTTATCACTGCTATCATCTTTGAAATTTATCCATCGTTTCCAGTTGCTCGTTTTTTGTCGCTTCATTCTGGTTTTCTCGGCTTCTAGTCTCATTATTGCTTTAAATTTTCGTCCGACTTCTTCATCAGTACCATTCATTTTAGTTAGGATTCCTACTAATCTTTTTATCTTGTGGATATCCTTTGAGTGTCCATGTAACACCATTGTTTTTGCTAAAAACGGTAAAAATCCAATTGCCATTTTCCAGTTGATTTTTCTCTCTCTTTTATAAATATCGAAACATGCTAACATTTGTGTTAAGATTACTCTTACGATTTGAATGATGAGGATTATTCCTAAAATTCCTGCCATCATTTGTCCGAAGATTAAGAATCTTCCCCACATGGCTTTCATCATATTCGCTGTTGCATGTTGAAAATGATCTGGTGATAATAATAATTCGTAGTTGGGTTTCTCTCCATAATTGTTACCTCCCGTTATAGTTACAATGTTGGATAGTATTGCTTGTCTTTGTGCTGGGAATAATAAATGTTCTCTGGCTCGTTCCAGATCTTTCGTTTGGTATATTCCACTCTGTGATACGTCTACTGGTTTAAATTCTGCTTCGCTAGCCAATTCCGTCAGTCCAAATATTTTTGGCGGTGCTACTATTACTCGAGTTGGAAATTGTAACCAACTTCCATCTCTTATTTCGAATAGTGGTCCATATACATTACTACAACTAAACATATTAGGTACAAATTTTTCTGGATTTATCATCCTTGTTACTGGTTGAGCGAATCTGATTTTTCCTTTATGCATTATCTCTAATTCGTTTATGCATTTATCTCTTGGAATTGTTGAATTCTCTGGCAATTTTGCAATTGTTTTTTCACATTTGTATGTATACATGACTTCTCCAACGATTCTTCCAAAATATCCTTCTTGGAGTGGTAGTAATGGAATTGCGTTATCTGGATTCGTGATTGCCATTGCCAATTTTGTTTTTAATATTTCTCTGTTCAGGATACAATCATTTTTAACTAAATCGTAGTATATTTTCTCTGTTGATGCCAATCCTTTATGATATAGGAAATCCATCTTGTTATTTATATACAGATATAGTTTCACATCTTTGGGGGTCTATTTGCGCTTTTGCGTTCGGTATTGCTGTTCGTGATAAAAATATTCCTTTATAATTTGTACTAGCTACCATTTCGTCACATTTACTCACCATTCGTCCTTTTATAAATCTCATTCCGATAGTGGTGTCTGTTGATATTACTACCGTTGGCGTGACTTCTGATCCGATAGTCGTGGTGATCGTTGGTTTTCCGATTCTTCCGGTTCTCCGTAATTCATCTAGTGCGCTCTTTTGCGTGTTAGTTTCTGTTTCACTGTGCACTCGTCCTTGCACTTCGTCAAATATTGCGCTTTTCAATAAGGTGAGTCTACAAGTTCTGGTATCCGCGTGATATACGATCGTTGACATTCCCGTATTACATGATCTATCTGTTGCTAGACATTGGGGATACTTTTTCATCGCTTGTGTGTCCGGATCAAAATATCCTTGATATTTCTCTAATTTTACTTGGTAGCTTTCGATTACTACTACTCCCTTGACTAGTTGATTCAATAAGGTGTACTCTCCTCCTTGACACGTTCCGTCTCCAGCCGTTATTCTCCCCGCAGCGTATACTCGGGTAGTTTTTATTTTTCCTTCCTCGGCTGCTACATTCACTCGTCCAGCTATTGAGATGCGTCCTGTCGTGAATCCTTCTTCACATTCGTTCCGCGTTACTGATACTACTGTTGTTTCCGTTCCGGCTTCTATAATTGTTGAATGCGAGTGATGTCCGCAATGAAATGCTACGATTTTCCTTGTTACTGAGCATTCTTTGATTTCCGTTTTGATGAAATCTACTTCTTGATATACGTTATATGATACTGCTGTTGCTGTTGTCTGTAATTTACCGGGGTTTGCTGCTTTGCACTCTTCCGTTTCTTTTAGTGAGTATTTGTCGCCAATCTTTATGTTATCACAATCATATACTACAAACGGTTCTACTCCTTTTACGCACATCATCCATATGAGTATTGTAGTGATTATCGTGTTCATTCCTTTTCTGGCTGTTTTTGGATCGCTTGCATTAATTGTTGTTTCGAATTCCGTTAATAGCTCTTTTAACTTTGTCTGCATTACTTCAGTTTGATCATCTTTACTTACTAAATTTTATAAAAGCTTGCCATCCACCTTGAGTCAGGATGAATGGTTCGATTATTTTCCTGATAATATCCGTTATTGCGAATTCATATCCGTTTGGGTTGTATCTTGGAGTTCGCTTTCCGTATATCACTATCGTATTATACATTAGATAAGCCATTCCTACCAAATATCGGTTTGGGTCATCAGATCGTTTCGTTAAGTGATTTATTATCAACAGTAATTCCTCTGGATCTTTAGTTGTAGTTCGCACTTTGTTGTTGGTATCTCTGGAAAATCAATAATTACCTGATACTCTTCTCTATCATATTCTTTCAGATTCTCTTGGTACTTTTTTATCATGTCTTTCCATGATGCTGTAAATGTACCGTTATCTTGTTGGGTGTCCTTTCGCAATCAGTTTCATTATTCTGCTGTATGCGGTTGTATCTCTGAGGTTTAGGAACATTTGGTTTCGATCTACTTCTTCCACAATTTCGTTGATTTCTTTTAATATCTCAGTTTCATCTTCCCTTGGCACGTTCGTTTCCATTTCCTCCAATTCGGATTTTGATTCATCTTTATACGGTTTATTTTCCTCGCATGACTGAAATATTTCTCCGCCCAGACTGCTTATTTCACTTTCATCTTCATCTGTTTGATTGTCTGGTATTTGTCTCAACATATTAATATGTGGTTGTTCCTCCTCTTTCATTATCTTTGTTGGTCCTTTTGTTTGGAACCATATCTCTTTTATTCTGTTCTCAATTTGAGCTTCGCTCCACGTGGGCTTTTCTTTCCTGATTCTTGTTTCTATTTTTTGTAGCAGTATCCTCTGGATTCGATTTTTTGCTATTATTGGCTCTGATATCTTTTCTTTTCCTTGTGACGTTGATGCTTCTTGCTCATCTTTTTGTAGTTCTAATTTTGGCTCCTCCATTTCTTGAGATAGCACTTTCTTTGCCATCCCTTCTATTTTTTGGTCTAGCGCTTGTTCTTGCTCTAGGTGTTTTAACGCTCCGTCTATTTTTAGTATTAGTGCCTTCTTTCTTAGTTCCGCTTTCTCTTGTTTCAGGATTGCTTCTTTTTCTTTTAATTGATCCTCCTCTTGTTCTAAAGCTTCCTCTTGCTTTATTTTCTCGAGTGTACTCTCTATTGTTTGTGTCATAATTTCATTTTCGAGTTCGTCTATCTCGTACATTAGTGTTTCCTCGTTTTGATCTTCCGTTATCATCTCTGCTCGATTACTCTCTTGAGTTTCTGGTTCGTCTGATTTCTCAGTTGTCATTTCTTTTAGTTGTCGACGTCTCTGTTTTTCCTCCTCTGCAAATTCTTTGATGGCCTCTATTTTCTCCATCGTATTCAATTCAATTGTTTTCTCATTATCGGTTATCATATTTCCTCCCCCTTCGTTCTCAACACACTGCTCCGCAGTGTGAATTTCATCTGGAATTTCCATCCTCATCATATTAATTCTTTTCGGGGTTTGTTTTCGATTTTCCCATCTTTGCTGAATTTCCTGGGCTTCCTCTGCTTGTAGTCTTTGCCATTCAACTTGTTGTTGCTCTTGATATTCTCTGGTTCGCAGCTCTTGAATCTCCTCATTGCTTCTCATTACATTGATTCGTTGTTGCTGTATATTGGCGGGCATCTGTTGCATCATCTCTTTTAATTCCATGGGCATTCGCTGTAATGTTTCCCGTAACATGTCTATTTCTTGTATCACGTTAATTTGTGGATTTCTTGTATGATTATTGCTTGGTCTTGTTTGGTTTGCCTCTCCTCCTATGTTGCATCGCCTTGCGATGTGCCCTTGTTGACCACAATTATAGCACGCTTTGCTGTCTAGTTGTCTACATATTCTCTCAGTATGTCCTCGTCTACCACATTTTTGACAATTGTAATTTCGGAAACAATTTTCTGATCGATGTCCTATTTTTTGACATGTGGAGCATTTTTCGTTTGCATTTGGATTGTTCCTGAAATTATTATTATAGCTTACTTGGTTATTACCTCTATCTTCTGGATTTCTTGTTGCTGGTAGCTTGAACATCTGCTGTGCTCTTGGAATGAATTGATTCATAGCTGGGTTGATATTATTGTTTTGATTGTTGGCATTGACTGTTGATGTTGTTGGTTCTGTGGCCAAGACTGCCACTTGATATCCCAGTCCCAGATGGGCCTCACATCTATTTGCGATTGCTACTGCTTTATCTAACGTTTCTGGTGCCAAGCATCCAAGGTTGGCTCGTATGTCTTCCCTTTTGATTCCACTTATGAAGACATCCACCATTTTGTCTTCGGGCAAATCTGCTTCTCCGAAGGCTTCTTTACACAATTTCTTTAATTCGCACGCGTATACTGCATTTGATTCGTCTCGTCTTTGTTTTCGATGTAGGAAGTCCAATATCTTCCTATTTCCCTTTTTTTCTATTCCGAATATTTTATTTAAGAACTCTTTAATCTCTGTCCACGTTGTCAGTTTCGTTACATCTCTTGCTTCTTCCATAAATACATCTTGTGCGCTCCCTTTCAAATACAAGGGTAGTCGCTCTTTTACTTTTTGATCTGTCCAGTGACAGATATTTTTATACACTTCAAATTCCTTTATAAATGTATCTAATTTGTTGAGACTGCCGTCGAACGGTTCTCCTCTAAACTTTTCTCTGAATTCTCCCACTATCACGTTGTTGTTATTTGACAATGTATTTGCATCCGGAATTGAAGAATTTATAGAAGTTGTCATGTTTGGATTGTTGTCTAGATTCTCTTCTTCGTTCACTGATTCTATTGTTGCCAATTGGTTCTCGATATTACGTAGTTCGTTCTCTTCGCTGCTATTAAATTCAAAATCGGTCAATCCGCTATCTGTGCCGGTTCCTGTTGCTGCTGTAGTTGATACTCTGGTGTTGACACTTCTGCTGTGACGAACTTTTTTCTTTTCTTCTGTTTTTAATAAACTTTTTTCTCTATTCTCTTGGCTTTTGCTTCTCGTGTGGTTGCTGATGCTATCAATGTTTACGGTTATTCGTTTACTTGACTGGTTTCTCTTCTCTTGCTTTGGTTGCTTTGAAATTCTGGTTGCTTATTACTCGTAGCTACTCTGACGTTTATTACAAATTCTTTTTTACTCGTTTATTCAAGTTTTCTTTATTATCACTTGCTTTGTCGTTTGCTCTGAAATATTTTCTCTTTTGCTTTACTTTGAAATTGACTTGGATTGCTTTGTTTGGCTATTGATTCCTAAAAATAAATGACACTCCAATATTCTATACTCTATACAAATTTCTCCTCCATTTACCATACTATATACGTTATCATCCCTTGTTCGCATTTATCGTGGTGGTCTTCTTTATCTGACTCACCCCCCTCATTTTAAGTCTATTTTTAATTATCTATACCTCGTAACAATTATCTATTAATCTCATATCAATTATCTATATAGTCTTATCAGTTATCTATATAGTCGTATCAATTATCTATATCATAATATCAATAATATAAAATCATCATATTCATATTCTCAGTCAATCCATTAATTATTTTTCCTATGTCTCCCAAAAAATTCATTTGCTTAATCCTCAATCGCTGGCGCTCTATGCCCTCTATAATTTCCGTTGGCTCTTCGGCCTTCGGCTTTAACTCGTTTACTGGTCATCTGTGACCTTAATATCTATCCATAATCATATTTCATCTTTACTCATATCATATCTTATCTGGCACTCTGTGGCCTCTAATATCTACTCATAATTATCCGGCACTCTATGGCCTCTAGTATCTGATCATAATTATATCTCATCTTTACTGTTTAATCTAATCATATTCTATCGATTTCATCTTTACTCATATTCATATTCATCTTATTCATATTATCTCTCATTGTTTCACCGGACTTGAGCTCATCAGTGACTTTTGGGTATATTTGAGGCCTCACACTGACTCTCAAGCCATGGCGTCTTTTGGCCGCGCATTCTTCCGGTTACGCTTTACTCACCGCCATTCGGATATTTGGTACTCGGTGTGGGATCCGGGTTGTGTACCTCGAAGAATATAAAAGTATGGAAATGCCTAGACGTTCAATCAAGTTCCAAAAGCGGTTTACTTGATTTCTCGAATAGTGAAAAGAAAAGGAAGCGATTAAATATAGGCGCGGAAAATTTCTAATCCCTGCCCGTCTCTGCAATCAGATTTCCCGGCTCAATTCGGCCGCCCTTATCCGACCTTAGTAGGACATTTCGAGTATGAACCATTTACCGGTTAGTTCACATCTCACCTACCGTTTGGCCCTCGACACTCGGTGTGGGATCCGGGTTGTTGTATCGAGTTCCTCCCAGCGATAAAAAGAAATCGTTCGATACTCGGTGTGTGATCCGGGTTTTTGTATCGAACGGCTCAGCGCCATCAGTCCCTTGGCTGATAACAACCTGAACACGACAGTCCGTAGCTGTCCTCTGGTGCCTCACCACCAGCTAGGGAAAAAAGATCATCTCTAGGTACCTTTAATCAAAACTATTAATTCTGTTCCGTGTACACTCTTTCTCTCACCTCTCGGTCTATCTCTTCACTCCCCCCTTCAAAATTTGTGGTAATCGCATCAGCAAGCTCCCCAAAAGAGGTGATCAATCTCTCGCCGGTTACTTGCTGACATACGCGACTTGGCCTACCAGTTCCTTTCTCAGTAGGGTTGATCAGGATTTCCCTTGGGTGAGCGTACTATCATTAGATAGCTCGGGTTTAACCATTTTTCCTCGTCCTATCTCCATATAATATCAATAAATATAATATCAATAAAACAAAAAGAATTATACACTAGGAAACTCAGTTGTCGAAATTTTTCCGTCCAATATTTGTGTCTCTGTGCGTGTGTTTTAATTATTTCCCTAATTCGGCTTTCATGTATTTGGTCTATTACCTTTATTTATTGTTGTCGGGTGGTTTTATTATTTACAAACATTGCATATTTCTTTTATATTCGTCTTATCATCTAATAATAATTCAAGTAATGCATAATACACATTTATTTCATTTCATCATAACAATTCATGGAAAGTAAACCGTTAGTCTTTCCTTTATCTTTCGCTGACATAACATACAGTGCGACTCTTGTGCGCATCCATGACAATAACTCAGGTGTCCGCAAGGTATCACCATTACTCGTGCTTTTTCTGTTTTGCACGCATAACATTCCAAATAAGCCTTGGTTTGCTCTCTCATTGTTGTTGTAATCTCGTCTTCAATATTTTTGACTTTTTCCATTAACTTGTGCCAGCTTTTCCCAAATTTGGTTATCTCTAATCTCATGGATAGAATTTCATATATTCTTTCCGTTGTCACGTCTTTATCAATGTCAATCAATTTTATCAATATGCAATGTTCGTCGGAGTATAGTTTTGGAATCGTTGATATATACTCTTTAGCTTGTTTAATTAACTTCTGTTTATTAATTAGTTCCGCTAGGTTATCGTTTTTGATGTTTAGGATACCCTTTAGTTTTTCTATAATTTTTGTTGGCTCCATCTCTAAAATTATTAAATCTCCTTTAATTACCCATTTAATTTAAATACCAATTAACTAGATTGTATGTTTAAATTTATTTATTCGACTCTTAGTTTTGATTCATTCATTCAACTCTTAGTTTAGTATACTACTATTTAATTATTGCTCGTTGTATTTTGTTCTATTATCGTTGACTTCCTCTACTTGTTCCTATTGTTTTCCCCCGTAGTTATCGTTATTCCCCTTACTTACCCCATTTCATTTTATCCCGCATTTTGCCCTTTTAATTATATGTTGTTTGCTTATGCGTCTTGTCGTGTTGCTGGTATCTTACAAGGGTGTTGTGTCATCAAGTATTAGTGGGTGTTGAATGTTTAGCGTTGCTATCCCTGTAACTTTCATATCCTCTTGTTTCCTTGGGGTTTTTGTGAAACAATCGTTGTATCAATGGGTTGGTTGTTTTACTTGTAGTCAGCATGGTTGTTTTTCGTTGTTTATATCATTATCTTGTAGTCGGATTGTTCGTTTTTCATCAGTTGTTCTCCGGGTTTTTGTTTCATGACGTTCTCATCTCTCTGGGGTTTTGCAAAAATGTCGAGCCCCCAAATTTGTACTTGGTGGGCTAGTCGTCTAATGTTTACTCTCTTGATTTGTAGTCAGGTCGTTCGTTTCTCATCGATCTTTACCATTTCTCATCAATCTTTACAATCGATCTTTACAATATTTGAACTCGGCAAAATGTCGTCCCGACATTTCTATTTGAAAAGACAGTTCTGTATCATGTCCCCTGGTTGTTTGCACACGAAAAGCTTCAATCCCGGCTGAGCCCCCAAATTTGTATGGTGGGTTACAGGGTTCCGTCCTTTGTTTTAAATTATTCCATGGTTGCCCCGTAACGCCATACAAAAAATGCTAACTGCCACTTGGCACCCGTTGCTAGGCAACGTTGGTAATGTGTTCAAGTGGTGGACTGCCCGCAAAAATTGAGTATCATTAGCTAATACTCTAGTTGCTCGGACAATCCTCGGGTTCACGAGCTGTCGATAGAAGACCTGTGCTCGCTTTTAATTATTTGGTCCCCTTGCGTTTAAATTTCTATCGTCTATCCAGCTGTTTTATTGACGTTAGTTTGAGAAGACAAGAATAAGTGGTGGTTTTATTTAATCCTTCACAATGTTATTTTAAAACCTTACTAGTACATAAATGTAATGAGAGATATACTGAAAAACAATATAGTGGACAAGAGTTTATTTATCTAAGAAATGCATTGATTGGAGAGTCGAGCGGCTCGGCGCTTAGCCCGTTCCTTGCGACCAGGTCGTCGACTAGATGTTGAGGGAATTGTTGGAGTGGGGGTTTCGACAGGGGTTGGCATTGTGGATGGGGTCGGATTCACTTCTCGGTATGCTAGTTGAGCCGGGGCGAAAACTAGACGGTAGGTCACCGCTGCCCCCCTCTTGACTGGCGGACAACGCTACCTCTAGCCCCCCTGATCTGGGTCTTCAGGCTTGTCACCAATTGTCTTTCTTCGGCCCACCCCTTCTGGGCCGCGGCTAACTTTTGATACAGTGGCTTGACCCTCGTGGGGTTTACCCATGTCGCCTTGAGTTGTTGCATTTCCCGGACCATATGTATGAGTTGACCGTGAAGATCCTTGTTTGTCTGTCGTGCTCGGGTTAATTCGTTTTGTAATAACTTTACGGGATCCATTTCTAAAATAGTAAGGGTGAATTGGATGACGACTAATACAAATATGAGCAGTTTTACTTAAACCATTTTTGAAAATGAAAGTTATGATAATGATAAAAAGACGAGACAGAAAAACTTTGTTTTTTGAATTCGATCACAATGTCACTATAGCAATAATAAATGCCCAAATCAATAGAGTTTACTCCTCCGCGAAGAATCGTTTGATCCCTTCTTCCGGAGCGTATCCCGGGACCACGAATACCGGCCGCTTGAGGTTTCGGATCGGTCTCGGAGAAGGCGGGTAGTTGTCAGCCAGTCGTCCTGCCGCTATGTCATCTTTGACATTGGCCAGGTAGGTGGTGGCCCATGCCACATCAGCCTCGATTTGTCGCTGATGCTGTAGAAGGCCTTCCAGAAGCTCTTGGGCCTGCATCAAAATATCTCGTGACGGATTGGGTTCGTCCGCCGTCTTCCGAAATCGCTTCATGAACTCCTCCGGCGATATTTCCTCCGATTGGTTATCTGTAGGCACCTCAGGATATCGCTCCTGGTATGTCCGACTCCAGGCCTGCCTCCATTGTTCCACAGTGTGAGCGGGCATATCAATCATGGTTCTCGTATGTTCTAAATAGAAAATATATTTTTACTCAACCTTTCTCCTTCTATTTAATGGTTCGCCAAAAAAATGAAATCGCTCTCGTCTTGTACAAGAGAACTCGCTAGCTTGATTTAACTACGTTACGATTCACGGGTGGCTGGACCCATTTTGTGAGCACGGTATTTGGTAATGCGGCTATTCTCGTGTCGTAAGAATGCGTTGGGCCAAAAGTGTTTTGCGGCTCAGTGAAAGAATATGTTATTACATTTACGACTGTGTCTGTCTTCTATGGGCTGGTCTATTAACGGCATAAAATTTATATATGTATCAGTTAATTCAATAGGTACAATAATTCTATAACGTCAACCTAAAGTATTTTTAATGCAAACAAAAATAAAATGAACTATTTATCGAGATATTTCCTAAGTGATTATTACATTTGGGCTTTAGCTTCTCGTCGAAATCGTTTGCGGAATTCATAGTTGGCAAATTGCGAAACGGAAAACGAAGTGATTCGATTATCGACGGTGATTTGGCGAATCTCAGTCAGGCGACAGGAACTAGATGTCAATTTCGGTTCAACTATCAAGGTGAGTTGCCGGATGTGCCAATGATTTGTTTAATTTCGTCATGCTATTCATTTTCTAGTATGTTTATTTTAAGCGGATAAATTTGTTTATCCGGTCAGTTCACAGCTATTGTGGTCATTTTATGAATTCTCGTATGATCATGAACTTTTCAAGTAGGTGAAATATTTTATTATGCTTGATTATCATCGAATTTTGTCGTTTAAGGATCACTAGCTATATGTATGGTGGGTTGCAATTTGGAATTTTCGTGTCATGAGCACTGTGTTCTGGGATCTCTCTCAACGTTCATTGGGGAAAGCAAATCATCTGGTCACCATGGTTAAAACAAAATCAGTGGTAAGTATTTCTCATTGTTAGGTTCTGCATAGCTAGTTATTAATCGTTTTATTTTTAGGGTTCAGTTTTATTGACACATATTTATTGGGTGATTTCCAAATGCCACTCTGTTAATGCTGGATTCGACGCAGTTCTTATGATCGCTCTGTTCCACTATCCGACAATGATTTTAATGTTTTACGTGAGGAATTATAGTCGTTTCATTTGCTGATTTTTATTTTTATCAATTTTGTTAATAAATCTCTTTGATTATTTGGTTTCGAAGTAGTTAATCGTAGTAAATTTTGTCTATGGCTGATCTAATAATATAGATGTTTTGTTTGGATAATTTTGGTCACCCATTTTATTCGATCCATGTCTCTATTCCATGATCAACAAGTCAAAGTCCCTCTTTTTCACTTCGTGGATTTGTTGGATTTATTGAAATATGAATTTTCTATTACTCAAGAGAAATTGGACGTTCATCGATGGATTACTTGGTTACACTCATAATTTTCTGTACGTCCCTCCACGATCTTACGATAATCGCGGCTTCACATGGATTGATTTTAGTTCTGAAGTTATATCAAGGAGGACTTTGTCTGTTGATCAAGAAATTGATTCGATTTAGTAATTATTTTGTTTAATACGATACGTCTAATTAACATTTTTGGTAATTCAAAATTTTTATAAGCTGCTTATTTTATTTATTTTTCGGTATACATACTTTATAGACTACTTATCTGGTTCGAATACATTGTCATTATGGTAAAATAAGTTAATGAGTTAGATCTCCCTTACATTAAGCAATAATTATCTATTAAATGAATACTTAGTTTAATAATTTAATGAGTCAAATTTCTTTACATAATCAATTGAAATCAGTAATTCTTTATTACTTTACGGTACAATACTTTACTTTAAATGATTAAAATTAAAATCAGTGAATTATTTATTAAATGAATACTTAATTTACGGTATAATACTTTAATGAGTTAAATTTCTTTACATTAATCAATTAAAAATCGATGAATTATTTATTAAATGATTTCTATCAATTTATTTGACTCGTAAATTTAATTTAATTTGAAATAGTCATTTTAATTTGTTATAGCAACGATTTCCATTTAATTTAATCCCAGTTCCATTCCCCTTTAATAGGCCTTAAACGCATATTGTGTTTACATTATATTTACTGAGTGCCCACTGGACTACTCGGTGTGATGAGTTTTAGCCGTGTGTAGAAGAATTTAGGTCGATTTTATAGAAAGGAGAAACGAGGAAGCAGTCAGAGACTTCTTCCTTATTTCTCGCTTCAGCTATAGGGATAATATTGACGTTCCAACCCTGCGTTCCGCACGCCGGGTCTTCACGGGCACAGATCATTGGCGATATTCCACGCACTTACACGAATCTGATTTGTATGTAGATTTTATTTACTTGCATTGGGTGTCGGCTGTGGGCCTGAAAAATTTCGAAATCTTTTTAAAAACATATAAAATAAGTTATATATATTCATAATATTTATTAATTATAAGACAAAAATAACAAGTTACCATTCCAATTCATAAAAATAGCATAAATTCATGTATCATACAATAAACCAAATGCCTCTCTTCCCACGCCGACGTCCGAGCAGAGCTCTACAGAGATGCAAGGTACGGGGCGTGGAAAGAGGGTTCCAAAATCAATGATCCTCACCTAAAATTCTGAAAATTCAAAAACACTGATCTCAAATAGATTTAAAGTATTTAAACAAGATTCAAATAATTTGAAATGTTCGAAACACGGTGTGTTTTTCAAAAATGATTAACTTTAATGTGAAAATGGATCAGTATATATACCTAAATTTTTGGTGTGTAAAATTTGATGTAGTAAAACAAAATTCGACCTTGTTCTTTTCTAGCAAATTCTATTATTTATTTTTATTATTTTTTGATTTATTTTTATAATTTTTCATTTAGAATTTTTATTGGATTATTGCTAATTCAATTTTTTCGATTTAGATTTCATTTTAATGAACTTTAATTGATTTTTCCAATTTCGTCGAATTTGTTGTGTTTTCTTGTTGTGTTTGTGTAGATATCGTGCGAATCTTGGTGCATTTTGTTATTATTTTAATTTTATTTTTATGTTTATTATTTTATATTTAATTCTTTTATTTCTCAGGTTTTATATGGTTTAATTGGTGTTTTGGGGTTTATTTGAATTGCGTGTTGTATTTGCGTGTGTGTTTCTGATCCATTTAAACATTTTGAAGGCCGTTTACGTTCTGGCCCAACAACAACAAAGGAATAATTTTACTTATAAATCGACCGTTACAGAACAATATCTAATTTCCTCTTTTTTTCCTGCAATATATTAAATATTTCTTCTTCTGTTATAGGCATGTCTCGATATATATATATATATATATATATATATATATACATATATAGAGCAAAGCCAAATCATTAAGCCGGTCTTCTGCCGTGGTGCTTCTCAAATAGTTCTTTAAATATTTTAAAGTTGAAAATGACCTTTCAACCGTACTTGTTGTCACGGGCACTGTGGCCAAGATCTTAAGCAATTTGAAAATGTTGGGAAATATTTCTTCACTGCAATCGCAGAGGTATTGCAAAACACTTGCATTTTTTTGTATTGGATTTAAACTAAACTTTGTTTGCCACAGTTCGTATTCAGCTATTAACATATTTATTGTGCAATTTATATAGGTGTTATATTTTTGCAATAATATCTCTAAATTTGTGCTATACTCATGGTGACTAGTATTTGTATTTGATGGAATTAAAATATTAAATGCTTTCAATATTGCCTTGTGCTTCAGAAACCTCTCCTTTAATTGGGTTACTGTTGCGTCCAAAAATGGGATAAATAATGAAATGCGATTGAGAAATAATATTGCACCTGTAAATTTGTCGTTTATTTATGCACTGAAAATAAATAGCATAGTTGGTATCTACCATTTCTCTCAATAATACTTCAGCTCTTTTGTATACTACATTGAAAACAGTAACTGCTGATTTACGAAATTTCTGCAACTGTCCAACTACATCTTCGCAAATTTTAATGGCTGTTACAAGGTCAAGTGACTCAGTTTGCAATATTTTGCTTAGCGGTAGAGTGTAAGAAAATATTTTTTCCACAGTCAAAATTGATAAGAAAAAATTGGTACTTTTGATAGCACAGAGTAAAATATGTGCACTCGAAGACGATTCTTTGTCTTTCCAAGTTTTAATTTCTTCTAGGGCGAGAATAAGTGGATTAAGTAATTCAACCATTATCATGATTGAATCATGTCTTTCAACCTAACGTGTTCGACATAATTTTTTCAGTTTAGTTCGTTTTGCATCTGGAGATATATATCAGAGATTTTCTTTTGAAGAACTGCATCTCTTTTCGGTGTATTCATGAAACTGTAACATTTTTCCACAACACCCGTACAATTTCTGATGTCCTGTATTTGACATATATCAGACAAAATTAAATTTAACGAGTGTGAAGCACAATGAACGTATAATGCAGAAGGGTATAAATCCAGTATTTTAGCTTGAACTCCGTTAAATCTGCCTGACATTGCTGCTGCGCCATCGTAGCCTTGTCCTTTTAAATAAAATAGATTTAACCCAATGCTACTCAAAAATTGCACCAATGTATTTGCCAGGCTTTTACTCGTTCATTTTTTTGTCTTTGTCGATGAACCGTAAGCAAATAAAAAATTGCGTCGACATATCTGTGGTTTCATCGGCAAGCACAGAAAAACATTCACTTTGATTTGCTCTTTCGACAATACGTTTTAGTATTATTTGATTGCAGGCATTTATGATTTCATTCTGAATCTTCCAAAACAAATAATTGGCATTTTTTGAAGAGGTTTCTAAATGTTCTTTAAGAGCCTGATCGCCTGATTCTAGACGAAATCTTATCAATTGAGGAAAGTTTCCTTCTTGGCGTATTGTACTTTTGTCAATTCTATCAATATTCATATTAAAGGTGTCGGTATCTCAATGTCCCCGAAGTGGAAAACCATTTCTACCACAAAACAAAAGGGTTTTTATTATTGGCGTTAGCTTTAAACGATTTTCCTTTGCCTGTTTGACCCTGCAAGTATCAATGAGGTCAATAACCGACTGCCGCTTTCTGTCAACAACCGTTTGCAAATCGTCTGCACGCAAAACTGAATGTTTATAATAAGTGGTAATTTGGTGTTTATTAAATGTTCTTGTTGCCTTACGCCAAGTCTTGAAAGGGTCTTTCACCAACTGACCAAGAGCTTGAGTTGCACGATCTGCAGGATTGTTTGTAGCAAACAAACAGCAATACTTGCAATAGACAGCGTCAATTGATTTGGAATAAACTAGCCATGGATAATTTAAAAGCCAAGAGTAATTGAATTTCCTCTTAAAATTTTCGTTCTGTATTTTGGTGCCAGAGAAACAAAAATTTGGTGGCGGTTTCCAAAAATTATTTAGATAGTAAATTTTCTCCTCGTCCTTGAGAATATTCAAATTCGAATGTCTGGACAGAACGTTGTGCACATCATTATCATTTCTATTTTCCAAATTTTGACTATTAGATGGCTGAGCCTGGTGGTCAACATGCATAATCTGATCATCAGCAAAGGCAATAAATTCATTATTTGCCTTTTCCGGTTCTAATTCTGCAATCTTTTCGCTTTCACTTGATCTTGATTGTTTCTTTGCAAAAAAATTTAATAAAGTTGTTTGCTTTCTTTTACTCATCTTAATGCTTTATATTGATGAATGTTGAATGAATTAACTAATAAAGAATGAGAATATAAAAAATTATGAATTTACTAGAAAATTGATAATAACATACTTTTTAATTGATAATTTATTTTGCAATTTGTGTAAAGACGTTATCCTTATCGTAATGAATGAAAATGAATTGTTGATTGTTATATATGCAGTAGTGTAGTGGTATTAGTAGTAGTAGCAGTCTCACTCTGTATTTAGAATAGCTGTTTGTGTATGTAGATGTGGATTGTCTATGTACCTTATACTTTAATGCGTCTTATGAGTAGTGGGATGTGTCACATCCAGCACATGTCACATCCAGCACAGTACCCCCCCCGGCTGAGAGAAAATTTTTCTAAGTCCAAAAGTACAAAAAAATTTTAAGACAACGACAATGACTCATTCAAGGTCATTTAAACAAAGACCATGACTCATTCAAGGTCATTTAAACAAAGACCATGACTCATTCAAGGTCATTGGATGACTCATCAATTTTTTCAAGGTCATTTAAACAAAGACCATGACTCATTCAAGGTAATTGGATGACTCATCATATTTTATAATATATATTTTTAATTTTAAACAAAGACCATGACTCATTCAAGGTCATTGGATGACTCATCATATTTTATAATATATATTTTTAATTTTAAACAAAGACCATGACTCATTCAAGGTCATTGGATGACTCATCATATTTTATAATATTTTTAATTTTAAACAAAGACCATGACTCATTCAAGGTCATTGGATGACTCATCAAATTTTATAATATATATTTTTAATTTAATTTATATTTATTTAATATACTTTAATTATTTGTTTTAATCAAGTCAATAATATTATTTATTTATTTTTAAATTATATTATTATTAAATTTAATTGTTTGTTTTAATCAAGTCAATTATTTTATTTTTAAATTATATTATTATTATTAAATTGTTTGTTTTAATGAAGTGAATATTGTTTTAATCAAGTCAATAATATTATTTATTTATAAATTATATTATTTTTATTAAATTGTTTGTTTTAATGAAGTGAATATTGTTTTAATAAAGTCAATAATATTATTTATTGTTATTTTATTTATTTTATAT
>CM039681.1:3951307-3958807 GCA_022537955.1 Schmidtea mediterranea
TTCATAATTTTTATAAAAGCCTATCAAGTAGATAATATTTACCTTTTGAATACCAATATTCATCCCAGTAAATTTCTTTAAAAATATTATAAATTCCTCTCTTGACCAATCATTTTCCATCAAATAACAATATTTCCAGCCATATTCAATATTTTTCATAAAAAAAAAAAATCATAAAAATACCAATTTAGATAATATTTACCCTTTAAATAACAATATTTAACCAACCCAACCCCCTTAAAAAAACAACTTGTTAATTGACTATTTCTCACTAAAGTAAATTCCACTCTAGACCAATCATTTCCCATCAAATAACACTTACCCCTACCCTACCAACTATATTCATTATTTTTTATAGAAATCACCCTTTAAATAACGATATTCAACCGACTCAGTACCTTAAAAATATCAACAAATCTGTTCTTAATCGATTATTTCCCCTTAAAAGATTATAAATTTTCTTCTTAGCCAATTGTTTCTCACTAAAATAAAATAAAATTTACTCTCAACCAATCAATTCTCTTTAAATGACATTAATCCAAGCTATATTCATTATTTTCATAAAAAATCACCGACTTATATCGATATTCAACCGAATAAATTTCTTGAAATCCCCTTAAAATAGAATTAATCTCATGACCAATCCTTTCCCCCCTTAAAAGATCATAAATTTTCTTCTTAACTAATCATTTCTCTTTAAATGACAATATTCTCCCTCTCTCAAAAGATTTACACACATATTAATATCTATTCAAACAAATCCCCCCTAAAAATATTATAAATTCCTCCTCTATATTCTCCATTTAGAAAATATTTACCCTTTGAACACAGATATTCAAGCAACTCAATACCCTTAAAAATATCAACAAACTTGTTCTTAATCGATTATTTCCTTAAAATATCATAAAATTTCCTCTTAATCAATAATTTCCCTTGAAATGACAATTTTCCTCACTGCACCAACAATATACATATTTTTTGTAAAAAAAAAAAGTACAAGGTAAAATTTTTTTTATAAATCTATATTTAACCGAATAAGATCCTTAAAAATCCATCATTCGGATCATATTTACTATATGTATTCAACCAATCAAATTCCCACTTAAAATTATCATAAAAATCATATTTTTACCAATAAAAATAAATTTTCTTTAGTATTACAAAATTGTTATCATCATTTTCCGTTGAAAATCACCACAATTTGATTCTGGCAAAAAATTCTATCAAATAAAAAATTCAACAAAAATGACTAAAATCGAATAAAGTCTATGTTTCCCACATAAATTAAATTATTGTAAAATATATATCATGTTGCTCATTAAAATTAATCAGTAAATCAAGTATAAATTCAATAAAAATTACCAGTCAACCCATAGAGATATATCAATGATTTTCATAAGTATACTGATAACCACACTGAGCATTGTCTTAAAAATCTCTAAATTATACTACTTTTGTGATTGATATCCATGAAATCAATAAAATTGAAAATGAAAGTAATTATTGATCTCATTTTTTTTTACACTGTAAAATCAGTTAAAATCGTAGGTTTCACTAAAATATTTTTAAAAATTAACTGATTTAATCAACTATTTAAATAGAACATAAAATTATAATTAAAATATCATTAAATCTATCAGTCAAATTTGATTCTAATTCTTAAATAATTATCTTAAATAGATGTTTCATAAACATTTTGATCCTAAATTTAACTTTTATTTAAAATAATCCTAAAATCAAGTCAAATCTAATAAATTTTCAAGAAATTAAGTGTCTAAAATTATAGATTTACCCTAATTTCTTCAATAATTTCATTTAAAACATAATCAAACCCTAAATCCATTAAAAATCAAAAGAAAACCATAAATTCACAAAGATGATTAAAATTTACTAAAATAAATACATCGTAAAACTAGATATTACTTAAATTATCATAAAATTTCCCTAAAAGCTCTAATTGATTTACATAGCCTAAATTTATTTTATTTTTGTCGAATACAAATTTTCAGTGAAGAAGTAATATTGGTGAGAGAGTACATTAAGTAACTAAAATCGGTGAAATTACTGAAAAAAGTGGGATAGTTAAAGATATCTACTAAATAGATGAAATATCAATTGCTATATTAAACACTTACAAAGGTAATATACTTTGAATGGAGAAAATATACATCGAAGGGGAAAATATTCATTGAAGAGAAAAATATTCGTTGAAGAGGAAAAAACATTCATTGAATAAAGAAAACATTAATTGAAGAGAGAAAATATTCATTAAAGAGGAAAGCAATCATTAAAGTGAGAAAATATGAATTGAAGCTAACAAATATTCAGTGAATCGAGAATTGCTTATAATAAATTAGACGGTAAATTTCTCAATGATGAGATGAAATATCAATTAAATATTGGGAAATACTTCAAACGGAGTCTGAATTATTCACTGATCAACAAATATACTTAAAAGATGAAAATATTCACTGAAAATGAATTGTACTTTAAGAGTGGATGAATTACTATTATATTCAATTAAAACTTTTTAACAACTGAGTAGATTTTGTCGGTTAATTATATTTAAATAGGGATATATATTTTTGATGGATACTTATGGACGGAGAAATAGTTATTAAAAACAATAACCGCGCGCGCGTATACTAATCCGGCGAATATACATCAAACACTGAGATATTAGAAATCAAATTTAAGTCTCTTACAATTCAAAACAAAACCAGCAAATTTAATACTATAAATACTATCTGATGCAATATAACAAGTAGGAAGAACGTAGTAGAAAGTCTTACAAATAAAGGAATGTAGTAAACAATACATTGAATAGATGAATAATTTGGTATTACGATTATAAGAAACATTTAGTTTTTGTAATATTAAATAAATTCAGAAAATTGATGTATGTTTTACTTTTATAAATAATAAACATTTTTTGATATTATTATTATTTTGGAATTTAAATTATTATGTTGTCAATAGTTACAATTGAATAAATAATATGAAATTAAGTTAACAATTGGATAATATTTATTTATTACCATAAATTTATAAAGAGATTATTCAAAATATTTTTAGTTTGTCAAAAAGTTTTATCTAATTATAAATTTTAAACTAAATCAAATATTCTATTTACAAATCAATAAAAATTATTTTAACTAAATTTCAAATATAATTTTAAATAATAGAATAATTTAAGAATTCAAAATAATATGTTGTCAATAGTTACAACTAAAAACAAAAAAGTATTTAAATTTAAGTTTTATAGAAATTAATTACATTTAGACAATAATTCTTAATAGCAATAAATTCCATAATGTTCATTCAAAATATTGAATTTACTATTGATATAATATTCATGTTATAGCTTAAAACATATGCTATTTTAATAATAAAAATTAATAAAAAATCACAAACATAAAATAAATCCATAAAAATATATTAACATCAATCAAATAAAACGTCAATTTCTCGACTGAAACCACTGTAGGAGCTGTTAAAGCTTGGGCTGTAGTACTCTGATAGCTGGGGCTGTGCGATACTTGTGCAATGTCATCGATTCCAAAATAATGGCCAAATGCTAGACTGGATTTTCTACCCACCCAATTACGCTTATCGATATATTTGTTGGAATTGTATATATTCGCCGGATTAGTATACGCGCGCGCGGTTATTGTTTTTAATAACTATTTCTCCGTCCATAAGTATCCATCAAAAATATATATCCCTATTTAAATATAATTAACCGACAAAATCTACTCAGTTGTTAAAAAGTTTTAATTGAATATAATAGTAATTCATCCACTCTTAAAGTACAATTCATTTTCAGTGAATATTTTCATCTTTTAAGTATATTTGTTGATCAGTGAATAATTCAGACTCCGTTTGAAGTATTTCCCAATATTTAATTGATATTTCATCTCATCATTGAGAAATTTACCGTCTAATTTATTATAAGCAATTCTCGATTCACTGAATATTTGTTAGCTTCAATTCATATTTTCTCACTTTAATGATTGCTTTCCTCTTTAATGAATATTTTCTCTCTTCAATTAATGTTTTCTTTATTCAATGAATGTTTTTTCCTCTTCAACGAATATTTTTCTCTTCAATGAATATTTTCCCCTTCGATGTATATTTTCTCCATTCAAAGTATATTACCTTTGTAAGTGTTTAATATAGCAATTGATATTTCATCTATTTAGTAGATATCTTTAACTATCCCACTTTTTTCAGTAATTTCACCGATTTTAGTTACTTAATGTACTCTCTCACCAATATTACTTCTTCACTGAAAATTTGTATTCGACAAAAATAAAATAAATTTAGGCTATGTAAATCAATTAGAGCTTTTAGGGAAATTTTATGATAATTTAAGTAATATCTAGTTTTACGAGGTATTTATTTTAGTAAATTTTAATCATCTTTGTGAATTTTATGGTTTTCTTTTGAATTTTAATGGATTTAGGGTTTGATTATGTTTTAAATGAAATTATTGAAGAAATTAGGGTAAATCTATAATTTTAGACACTTAATTTCTTGAAAATTTATTAGATTTGACTTGATTTTAGGATTATTTTAAATAAAAGTTAAATTTAGGATCAAAATGTTTATGAAACATCTATTTAAGATAATTATTTAAGAATTAGAATCAAATTTGACTGATAGATTTAATGATATTTTAATTATAATTTTATGTTCTATTTAAATAGTTGATTAAATCAGTTAATTTTTAAAAATATTTTAGTGAAACCTACGATTTTAACTGATTTTACAGTGTAAAAAAAAATGAGATCAATAATTACTTTCATTTTCAATTTTATTGATTTCATGGATATCAATCACAAAAGTAGTATAATTTAGAGATTTTTAAGACAATGCTCAGTGTGGTTATCAGTATACTTATGAAAATCATTGATATATCTCTATGGGTTGACTGGTAATTTTTATTGAATTTATACTTGATTTACTGATTAATTTTAATGAGCAACATGATATATATTTTACAATAATTTAATTTATGTGGGAAACATAGACTTTATTCGATTTTAGTCATTTTTGTTGAATTTTTTATTTGATAGAATTTTTTGCCAGAATCAAATTGTGGTGATTTTCAACGGAAAATGATGATAACAATTTTGTAATACTAAAGAAAATTTATTTTTATTGGTAAAAATATGATTTTTATGATAATTTTAAGTGGGAATTTGATTGGTTGAATACATATAGTAAATATGATCCGAATGATGGATTTTTAAGGATCTTATTCGGTTAAATATAGATTTATAAAAAAAATTTTACCTTGTACTTTTTTTTTTTACAAAAAATATGTATATTGTTGGTGCAGTGAGGAAAATTGTCATTTCAAGGGAAATTATTGATTAAGAGGAAATTTTATGATATTTTAAGGAAATAATCGATTAAGAACAAGTTTGTTGATATTTTTAAGGGTATTGAGTTGCTTGAATATCTGTGTTCAAAGGGTAAATATTTTCTAAATGGAGAATATAGAGGAGGAATTTATAATATTTTTAGGGGGGATTTGTTTGAATAGATATTAATATGTGTGTAAATCTTTTGAGAGAGGGAGAATATTGTCATTTAAAGAGAAATGATTAGTTAAGAAGAAAATTTATGATCTTTTAAGGGGGAAAGGATTGGTCATGAGATTAATTCTATTTTAAGGGGATTTCAAGAAATTTATTCGGTTGAATATCGATATAAGTCGGTGATTTTTTATGAAAATAATGAATATAGCTTGGATTAATGTCATTTAAAGAGAATTGATTGGTTGAGAGTAAATTTTATTTTATTTTAGTGAGAAACAATTGGCTAAGAAGAAAATTTATAATCTTTTAAGGGGAAATAATCGATTAAGAACAGATTTGTTGATATTTTTAAGGTACTGAGTCGGTTGAATATCGTTATTTAAAGGGTGATTTCTATAAAAAATAATGAATATAGTTGGTAGGGTAGGGGTAAGTGTTATTTGATGGGAAATGATTGGTCTAGAGTGGAATTTACTTTAGTGAGAAATAGTCAATTAACAAGTTGTTTTTTTAAGGGGGTTGGGTTGGTTAAATATTGTTATTTAAAGGGTAAATATTATCTAAATTGGTATTTTTATGATTTTTTTTTTTATGAAAAATATTGAATATGGCTGGAAATATTGTTATTTGATGGAAAATGATTGGTCAAGAGAGGAATTTATAATATTTTTAAAGAAATTTACTGGGATGAATATTGGTATTCAAAAGGTAAATATTATCTACTTGATAGGCTTTTATAAAAATTATGAATATAGTTGGTATAATGGAGTGAAAAATGACATTTGAAGAGGAATGATTGGTTGAGAGTCGAATTTAAAGTATTTTTTTTTTTAAAAGGGGTTGAGTTGGTTGAATTTATAAAATACTTAGGAAATTTGTTACTTTTTTCATTGATTTAAGGTTAATCAGAATATATCGATAAGATTTCAGTTCTAAGAAATTGATTGATTCATGTAACTATTTGTATACAAGTATTTATTTTAGTATTATTATATTTGTAATTAAATTAAAAACTAAAATTGACTAGTATTTAAAAATATTTGGTTACCTATTATTTATGTTTTTATTGACAATTTTCTGAATAATTTAAATATTTACGATTATTTCCAGGAATGAAGAGAAATTGTACGATTAAAAACTATGAGCTGTTGATAAAATACATTAATTTTTATTCAACAAGTACCTAGAACAATTACCTAACAATCTTAAAATTTTAAAAAATCTAACAAATCTTTTCAATTATTTTACAACTTAGTTAATTTAATTAACTGATAAGTACTAGTTTCCTTACGATTTGCTACTGTGTTGAAACTTTTTTTTTTTAAATTCTTATTCAAAGTACTAACAAATTTTATTAAAGATCTATCAAGACTTGTCAAAAACTTTGGTAATTTTAATAAGTATTACTCAATAACTACTATTTTCTTACGAATTCGCCGAAGGTCTTATTTTAAAATTACTTCAAAATAATAACATTATTTACAAATTAATCAGTTTTATCTCAAATTTAACAACTTTCTCACAACTTTAATCAAATTCTAATCCCATGATAATCATAAATTACGTGTATTTTCTTAAAAATTGTCCATAGTTTTTCTTATATCGGTAAAACAAACACACATATTTCAATCAAAAACACGTGTGTATCATAAATTATATACATTTTCTTAACAATCTCAAACTTTACATAAATATTGAACTATTTTTATGATTTAACACATACACATTATTAGCCATAAAATAAATATTTCATAAATTGTTAAAAAATTACACATATTTTCATTAAAGTTTTTCCATAAACACTGTAACATATCGATGGTTTAACACACACATTTGAGCCATAATTAGTTTTGATATTTATTTGCACATATTTTCTTAAAAATATAGAATTTTTCTTTAACTTTTTACAAACATTTACAATTGTTCTATCCCTGTATACTATGAACCACAATTG